>ML993938.1:22855-82973 GCA_010093945.1 Delitschia confertaspora ATCC 74209 | reverse complement strand
ATGCATGAAATCAGAGGAGTATTGGTACCATTGACGGCAGAGTCCGCCATTCTATAGAAAACCCCCAGCTTCATGCCAGAAATCCTTCTCCTAGACAATTATCTGGCAGTACCTATCTTCCGCAAGCTGCCTTGGCGGTGAAACATAAGTAGTCCTAGGGGCGAGATTTAGTCAAGATGAAAATGTGGTTGATAAACCATATTTAATAATATCTCACCCGCAGGATAATTGAAGCCGCGTTCATGGGAGATCACGCAATCTCAGTACCCCAAGTTGGCCTCTAACTTGAACAAATTCCATTGAACACCCGTTGCCACCCCCTCTTGTTGGTCGCTCGGGTGAACTTTGAAGACGTACTGCAAGAAAAAAGGGAGCGGGATTATCCCATTTCATCCTTTTGCCCAAGAGAATCCGGCTGTTGACACTTGTGTTCATCTAAACCAATGGGTCAAAGTGTCCCCAATTTGAATTATCATTCCTAACGATAGGAGAATGGCCAGATATCCAAGAATCATCTAAACGAGAAGAAAATTAGCAAAGAAGGGCAAGATAGAGCGTCTGATTCTGGCTCTGGGCTAGGTCCAGTTGCAGGGGATCGTCTCCGAACGCTGAGCGAGAAACATTGGATGACATATATTGGGATCGGTAGGCAATTAACAAGCTGTTTTTCTCTGCAAGAAATTGACGTTGTTGAGAGAGGGTTTCTTGGGAGGCGGTGCTTTTATATCTGCTTGCTCGCACCTGTCCGCTAGACCTAATCGAGTTAAAACGCTTTGGCTGCCCGTCGGTTGGGCACGTGCCACCAGGTTCAGCTTCTTTCGTCAAAAGCTTTCTACCACCATTCATACGCACGAGAGCCTTTAATGTCATCCGCCTAGTATGCTATGACCAAGCGTCATTCCGATACTGTTGCAACTCGTGGGAGCGAAGATGGAACCGAGTGTCCCGAGTATAAGAAGCCTCGCACCTTCATGGCCACCCTGGTGAGACAAGCTCCAATCTCATTAACTAAACTCTCATGTACCTATACGCCTATGCTTACATTGCTAGGCTTGCAAAGCGTGCCGAGCGAGGAAGACACGATGCGATGAGGACCGGCCTCGATGTGGGTTTTGTAAAATGACTGATGCGGAGTGCGTCTATCCGGAACCCCGGACGACCAAGTAAGCGCTTTCATGTTAGCTAACATATTCATGAAAATGACCCTAATCTATTTCATAGAAAGGATCAATCAATGGCGGTTGCTATCAATGCCATTAGGAGGTTGGAGGCTAAAGTCGAAGATCTCACCACTGCTCTAAACTCCTCTCGAGTGCTTTCTTCGCAAACCACATTTGACCATGCCTCCTCACCTCAGCTAACCTTGACTCCGCAAATGCATAGCACACCTCTTCACCACCTTAGCAGTATAGCACTTCATGAGCATGAAAGAGCTGCCAGCACTGCGTTTTCCCCTCCAGCTAGGGAAACTCTGAGTGAGGTGCCAAACCAAGCCCCTGAGGTCCTCGGGCAAACTCCACTGTCCTTCAGCCAACACGGCGTCGCCCGCTGGCCTGCGGTACGAAAATTTCTTCCGGCAGAGTTTGTCCTAGCACGGGATGGTCTGCCCAAAGATTTTGTCGTGGAATTGGAGAGCCATCGGGAACGCTTGCCGATAACAATCAATTCCCCGTTCGGCGGATACTCGGAGCACTGGTTGACTGAACTTCCTCTGTCAGTTATCAAAGGCCTTTCAGATGCTTATTTTGCGGTATTCAACCGCATCATGCCGGTCCTTGACAAGCACCACTTCTCGTCCACGTTAGGAGTTGCTTTGGAGACAGAGTTTGGTTATGATATTGAGACTTGCTTACTCCTCAGTGTCCTCGCATTGGGATGTTTGGCCGTAAAAGCTCACGAAGAGGGAAATTTCCCTTTGCCAAACCGGTCCGACCTGCGCCATACTCCGGGATTTGAACGTCCTGAATGGTACGACGTGGTGACTGAAGACCCGCCAGGTCTGATGTTTTTCAATGAGGCTCGTAAACGATTTGGATTCCTCATGTGTCAGAATGACTTGCAAACATGCCAGTTCTACATGCTATCGACTCATTACTATGCCCAGATTCTGCGGCCTATCGATTCCTGGACCATGGTCAACAGAGCGGCATCGTGCTGCATGAGCCTCTTGAAGAGAAAGGACTTCATTGATTTTGATGTGTGGGAAGGCGATATGGTGTCTAGGGTCTTTTGGAGCACTCTGATGTATGAGACCATTCTCATCCAGGAGCTCAATCTTCCCCTCAGTGTTCTACAGGAATACGAGGCCGATGTGCCCATTCCCAAGTTTACACCATACCCAAGGTCGACAGCGACTAAGATGGGCGGAGTTCTCGATGAGGATGAAGCATACTTCAATTTTCACTTTCTTGCTCAAGTGGCTCATCGGATCATCCTAACACGCATCCGACACAACCTGTACTTCTTCTCTGACAGAGAAAGCTTCCCGCCCCCTGGCCTTGTGGCAGAGATGCATCACCAACTCGAGCAATGGCGAACAAATCTTCCGCCTGCCATTCAATTTTCCGATGGCGATACACAATGCGCATGGCCCAGTCCGGCACATGTCATCGCTGAAGCCATGCTCAAGAGCCGCTATTTTGTCGCCAAATTCCACATTGGCCGACCAATCCTATACAAGACCCTCCACGCTCCAGCGCTAGCGACCGAAAATGACTACCATGGAGTTCAAGATTGCTTAAAGAGCGGAATGTACTGGCCAGCAACGATGGGACTCTGCAGCCAAATGACGTCCGCGCAACCGTTGAAATTTGGTTGGTGCACCCAGTTCTTCGGCCAAGTGCTCTTCTTCCATACTGTGGCTCGATCACCGGATCGTAAGCTGCGAGAGATGTTGCCCATGGGTTGGCAGGAGTGGGTGCAGACGATGTTGGGGTTGATTGAGCGTTGTGGGCAGTATAGTCCAGCGATTGCAAAAGATGCGGAATTGCTGAGGATATTGTAGGCCGCGCGCCTGCAGCTTCCGCGTCTTTTACTGGTTTCCTGCTGGACGCTGAAGTCTACATGTTTGGTTGGCACAGTACAATAGCATAGCAAGCACGAAGAAAAATCATGTTGCACCACAGGCCGTTTGGTTATGCATGTGAACTGATAGGGGTACGCCGCTTATTTGCACGGGGGAGCTTTGTAACGAGGAGAAGAACAACCAACCCCACCGTAAACCGCCCAGCCTAGAAGTCCGGAGTCTTGGATTTTCACATATAAGGTCAAAGTATGTCAGATTTGCTCAGGGATTTAAAGGGGCAACTTTGGCGACTTTGGAGTCTTACTCAGCCGCGCACTTACACACCCGTAACCAAAATTAGAACCTGCACCAAGGTCTCAAGGAAGTGGAAATTTACGATGTCAACAGATGCAACATGATGGTAAGCAATAACAATTATACTTTTCAACTGGGAAATGAGTTAGATGAGGTGTGAATAGCTGCTCGAACTGTACGGTGGTGTTCAGAGGGGGGTTCAGAGGGGGGTTCAGAGGGGGGTTCCCAGTGCGGTTCCCAAGGCGGTTCCCAGGGCGGTCCCCAGAGTGAACCCATCGGCTTACAGCGCAGTTGTGCAGAAGGGATGCGAGATATCGAAGTCCTTGCTTGCGCGCGAGAATAGCTGAGGTGATTGAGGTTTATACGTACTATTGAAGTACTTTAGGTGATATTGAAGTATTTTATGTGATGACTGAGATAGACTAAGGAGATGAGCGAGGACAAGGGTGAGAACGGCAAATGCGCCAACTGGGGGTTCAATTTAGGGCTGGACGCCCGCCAAGCAGCCAGCAGCAATCTAGGCGACGGCATGTGGCAGGAGGTGGCATAAGGGGCCAGGCACCCTTCAGAAGCATATAAAATAGAAATGGAATTGTATTGAGAGGGTGTTTCGAGAAGCGTTTGTATTGTTTTTGCACAACGGTGATATGATAGTAAGCGCTTACAGCCTCATACGTTGCTCCGCCTTGCCTATACACAGCAGCGGCTGTGTTGGATTCCCTTTGTAATCGTGACATCCCTGGCTTAGCGTGGTTACTCTGGGCTCCAAGCCCCCATTCCTGCCCACCCCTCCCCCCCCCCCCCCCCCCCCCTGATGGCCAACCCTACAAAACTCCGCCATGGCCGCTTGACGCCTGACATTTCGGATCTCACTTCCCTTCAGCTGCTGTTATTCCTTGAATTTTGAATCAACGAGAGGAGCCACAGCGCTGTCTGCCGATATTCGCAAGCAGCGACCCCGATAAATCAATCTGTCTGCGAACTACACGTCTCCTGCCCACAACCACCCGCTCGGTCCGAGCCGCCATTTTCCTCTGCGTTAAAGTCCTCCGTTGCGACATCACAGGACATCATCACCACCGTCCGCGTCTCTCCGCATCACTACCCCTCCTCCGCACACGATGCAAGCCATCGCCCTACAGGGGCCATGGCGGCGTATCCTCCTTATCACGCTGATTCCCATGGTCTGTCTTATAGTATACGTCGCTCATGAGTCTGCGCTGCTTCCCGCAGGCTTCACGCCTCTGCCGTACGTCTCTCTACAATAGGACCTCTTGGGACCTCTTGGAACCTCTTGAGACCACTTGGGACCTCTTGGAACCTCTTGAGACCACTTGGGACCTCTTGGGACCTCTTGAGACCTCTTGGGACCTCTTGAGACCACTTGGGACCACTTGGGACCACTTGGGACCACTTGGGACCACTTGGGACCACTCCATAACTGAATTCTAACCCAATCGCGCTTTAGTTATAATCGAAATCGTCCAGAACCCGTCGATGAAGACCCCACTATGGACAGCGTCGTGAAAGCGCTCTTTCAGGGCATCATCCATCCCGTAGACTACGCCAACTTCACCGATGAAGACGGTGCCGTATATAACCTCTCCGGAGAGCCGCGGTTCAGAGAGAAACTCGGCAAGAAGGTGTTGATTTTGGATATAGACAGCAGACCGCTGAGCAACGAGGGCGAGATTATGCACGAGAATTTGCAGTGGAAGGGCCTCAGGCCGCTCTCGGCTGGCATGATGAGCCACTACATGTACGGTATGCAGGTCGGAAAGAGGATATCTTGGTTAGGGCTTTTGTCTGACTTACTGCGACAGCTATGATTCATGGGTACGACTATAAATTCATCCGCGCACCGGATTACGAAGACCGCTGGGGTACCTGGGTCAAAGTCCCCGTCATGAAAGAAGCGCTCAAAACACACGACTACATCGTCTTCATGGACTCTGACGTCGTTTTCCACTACCCACATCTCCCCATTGAGTGGCTAATGAACTACTGGAATATGACGTCTGAAACTCTCGCCATGATGGCCATCGACCCCGACGAGCCGCAAAACTACGACGCCCACCGCAAGATCTACCTCAATACTGGCTTCGTCGTCGCCCAGCAAAGCGAGCGCACGCAGGAAATGTTCAAGGCGTGGGGCGAATGTCCGAACGCGGGCCGATTCAAAGGCTGTGAGAAGTGGAAATTGGCGTGGGCGCATGAGCAGGCGGCGTTTGGCGAGTACCTCCGTTACGCGTTCAACCGACCCGAAGACATCAAAGTACTCCCATGTACCGAGGCCAACGGCGCCCCAGAAGCTGTCCATCGTGGGGGCTGTAAGGGCATTTTCGTCCGCCATTATTGGATCGACAAGGGGCTGGTGGGCAGGCAATTCGCCGACTCCATTATGCAGTATCTCCTCCCACGGCTGCACCAGAGTTTCCAGCAGCCGGGCGCGGATCATATTGTTAACGCGAAGGCGGAGTACAAATTCGATAATGCGGATCTTGTTCACTTGACTGAGGAAGAGAAGGCAAAGTTGCCCGAAGATGGAAAGGGCAAGAATCAGAAGTTCGAGGGCTGGTAAAGGGACGAAAAAGAAAAGCAAGATTCCAGACAACATTCTCACGATACCCCAAAGATCGATTGTAAGATTATCTTCTTCATTGCTCCTATCCGGGCAGAATCCTTTTGCGCAAAAAGCGTTATCGAAAGCCTGTCCTCCGCTGCATCTACCTTGCGAGTTTCCTGATCATTTTTGCCACATTTCCTTTGCTCTTTTTCACTGTCATTCCGTTTTTCTTACAGCAATGGGCTTATATACCATTTGCTAACCTTTGAGCGACATTTGGGCTCAACCACAACCCGGCCGTTTTTTCGTTGCTATTTCCTTCTCTTGTATCATGTTAGGGTTCGTATTCTTCATTCCCGATGGGGGAGGCCCAGGCGCCATGCCGTTAAAGGAGGGCGTTACTTGTTTGGAGAAAACACTTGTCTTTCCGGATTCTACAGGCGATGTCTTATGCTTTGACGGCAAAGATCTTTTTTTGGGAATTGAGCTGGGGTAAGAGAAAGATGTTGGACGAGACGAAATGGGGATAGAGGAGCTCCGCCAATGTAGGTGTCTTAGAGATCCAGACGAATATAATTGACTCTACTGATCATTGTTCCACCCCCAATCTGGTGATATTGATTATTCATATGCTATTATTACTGGCGAATGCGGGGAACCCGATCTACGCGTCCTCGTTTTTAACCAGATTGACGAGTGTGGAGAAGACCCAGGAACCTGGCAAGAATCATTTAATTGAAACCTACTTCAGAATATAGTCACTGCGCAGACGATACGTATGGACGTTATAGAGTTATATAGGGACAAATACTTCTGCTGTGGATGCGTACCACATGTCATATTCACTATAACCACTAAAACCGAATCACGGGAAAGTCGAATTGCCTTGTCAAATGGAATAGAAGTACTCTTTGCAACATATAGAGTCGGTACGCATCCACCGAGTGATATCGTCGTCTTCCACAGACGACATACAAAACCGAACGTTCGTGAAAATCACATGTTTTCCGTTACACTTTAGGCAACGCCTGGACGCATTGAGAAAAAATGTTTCCAGTTCAACATCACAAAGCCACGCAATAGATTGGTAAAGATTCTTCGTAGACTGTGAGGGTTATGTTGAGGTAAGAAATAGTACGGCAAGGGCATGAGGGGCACTGGATTGGTAAATGTGAGGGGGAGTGGTTTGAGGTACCATCCAGTCAACTCAAAAGTGAAACAAAAGTTAAAACACAGCCCACTGGTCATTAAAGTAGGATGATTAGGGAGCTAGGCGTATGCATGCCGATTTTAGGATGATGGTCGTAGTGCAGAGCCGAGAAACAGAACTGGAGAACTTCGGTCAGGTATCCTTCAGCTTAGCACCACATCCTTCAGATCATGCCAGAGACTTTCATTATTACCAAAAGCAGAGCCAAATCTCAGGCTTATTTCCGTGGACTATTCGCAGTAACCTGTTCCAAGGGGCGAGAACGAGCCCGTTAAAACTTTAGCCGGATACCCTCCAGCTTAGATGCCGCTCTTCAACTCATTACAGAGACGCTGATTACCATCGTAATCACAACCATTCTCAACTGCCGTGAAACCCTCCAAGAACCTACACAAATCAGCTTATCCTCCCAGCCACATCGCCCCAGGTGAAAGTGGCCTCACCGCTTCTCTCAGCCTGTTCATTGGCCAGCTCTGCCCTAAACGCACTATTATGAACCCGTCATAGGGTACTAAATCCATTAGTTCTAGCTATCTGTAAGCCTGAAGTGAGGGAGACGTGAGGTGGGTTGGAAATATCTGTATTGTGTGTATGGTTGTGCATTGTTTTGTCCTCTTGTATTGTCGACTATGAGGGGTATTAAATACATGAACAGGGAGCCAAGGCTCATGTGACCTTCTGGTCAAACACTATCACGTGCGGATGAGGTGAAGGCAGTCCTGGTATGTGGACAGGGATCTGCCTCCATCATGCGAGGGAAAGGGAGCCTTGGTGGGGTCTCTCCCCGGATACTTAGGACATGATTTCTCTCACACTTCTCTGTCTACCGCTGCAGCAGCCTACGGGTTGATTGTTCAGTCAACACTGCCTTCGATTCTCTGCTATACTCACCCAACATCTCTCGTTATGGTTGAACAGCATCTTACTAACTGTGACAGTCTCACCAGGATTGGAAACATATGAATGCAGAACATCTTCTCAGGTATTATGACTATATCGTGCTGTGGAGGCCACTCCTAGTGCTCCTCTTGTTCTGGTTCTCAATAACCAAGATATCATAAACATCCTCATCTTGTGTTTACTTACTTCACTGCATTAATTGGCCAGAGTTGGCCATTGACACCGTTTCCATTCGGGAAGTTAAATAGAAATTTGTGACCCGTACGTTCTGAACGTAACTCGTAAAGCCTCCCTAATTTATCAAAGCTGGTCATCTAGTCAAGATTTAGTGGTGCAGTACCGGTATTTGGGGTAGTCCCAAAGTATGATATAAGTGTTGATTCTCTTCTGAAGCTGGTGCGGAGCTCTCTCCTTAAGGAGAGGTCTCGCGCTATGCTATTGACTAATCTGCTAACTAACCTACAATCTAATCTCTTTGATAATCTCACATGCCTTTAGTACATTTCTATACATGAACTATAAGTGTGTATAGCCTTTGCCCGCAACAGCCGGGTCCTAAGTTGATCCATCTTCATGAGTATTTGCGTCCTCTGTCCCGTTATTTCCTACCTTGCTAATCTTGAGGACTCGAGGCGAGCGCATGCCACATTGGCACCCTGTGCATTCAGGACACCCTCTTTGGTAGCTATGATCCCTTTATGTTCTGAATATAGTATCTGAATCTTCACGAAAGCCATACACCTGGTTAATGCCACTAGGTAGGGATGGTGGCGGGGCCAGCCTTTAACATGCGGAGTATCTTACGCTTTCGAGTTCTCCCGAGTCACTGCCCTACCTCATTACTCCTTCTAACTAGACTTTAGAAAGTCCGCCCAATGGTAAACGGCTAACACTGGAGACTATCGCACGGTAGATTCCTAGAGATTATCTCATAACACTGTATCAGTGATTCAGAGCTCTTCTAGAGAGGAACACTGAAGCCCGTATCGAGATAGAACACGAGAGCCCAGCTTGAAGTTAACACTAAAGCCCAGCTTGAAGTTAACACTAAAGCCCAGCTTGAAGTTAACACTAAAGCCCAGCTTGAAGTTAACACTAAAGCCCAGCTTGGGGTCAATACAAAAGGCCCATCTCAAAACAAACAATAAAGCCATTCTTAAGTCAAATCTCAGCGCTGATTTTCCGGCAGAATACCCGAGCCCAGCTCGCGGCCAGTACAACGCCCAGCTCATAGCAGACTTGAAACGCCAGAGCCTGGCTGCTCGAGGCAGAATATCACGGGCCCCGTTCGTGACAACAACAGGGTGCGTCGTGTGACCATACTATAGCCTGCTCCAAGGCCAACGCTAGAGATTTTTCTAAGCATACGAGAATGGAGTATGTGAATGTTGAGATCCTTTCGCACGGTATCACGTGAGTATTGCCTTGAGGGCTACTAATGACACGAGTGTTGCGGACATCTACCATTTGACCCCTAACTTTACAAAAGTACTTAGTTCTCCTTTTCCTGACTTGAGCTAAAGCCGCGTAAGGGATTTAGTCTGGGATGTTAAAAATTTGTGTCCAACTAACTATTTGTAAGCCTAGACCGCACATGGCCGGGGTGATCTACACCGACTTGGCATCCAACACATAAATATATGTTTCTTAGGTCATCAGACCTCACCGTCAACAAGACAGTCGAAAATATAGTCACTGTACCCCTCCCTTCTCCCTATCCTCCGTCCATACTCAGCTTACATTATTAATGGACGGTCACTATTTGCGGACACGATACGGAGGGACGCGATGAGGGCCACAAACTTAGTATAGAGGTAATTCAAGCTTAAGGTTTACTTTGACGTTAACATAAGCATTGTAATCCTTCTGTTGAGGAACGGGGTAAGTCATCAAAAAGCTGGAATGGTTTTACAAGCTTGAATTGGTATTAACTGAGGAAATATCACATGATCCACTCTGGGTCTTAATGGTTTATCGGGTCCCTCGTCGAACCGAAACTCCACGCCATCATGTTCCCTTCATCTTGTTTTGCCACATTCCCAATTCCCATTTACTTCTTGGGTGATATTCAGCCCTCCCCATCCTTCAATTTCTTCCTCTCCATTAAGGACGGCTAGGAGTCGACAGGACGCTACCAAACAAAGGGGTCTACCACTTTACTATGGCGCTCTTCTTCGAGGACTAAGGTCGCAAGAACCCGTCTATGCGCCCATGAAAACGTGTGAAAGCCATGAAAATATGCAAAAGTGACCACGTATATCAAAGGAACCTCTGAAAGACACAAAAAGTCTGTCTGCCTTTGATACCATACCTTGGACGAATTTCTACGAAAGCGTTGGGCTCTATCGCACATACAGAGATCGAACGATTTTTAAGTCTTCTCTTTTAACCCTTGAAGGAAATGAAGTGGCAAAGGTTGTTAAAAAGTGGGATGGCAAGGAAAGTTGGTGAGAAAAGGATAAAAAAAAAAAAGGATGTAAAAGAGGTGCTGTCCGAATAGAAGAGGTGCTGTCTGAATAAAAGAGGTACTGTCTGAATAGAAGCCCTGGCTGGTCCATGTGAAGCCTTGGTGGAGAAAAGAGCCGGTGGAAGATAATACCTGGAGAGGAACTGGGGTACGAGAACCGGGAAAAGGGAAAAACCGGGGAGACAAAACCGGGGAACAGCCAATATCTGGGGAAAGAAAACAAGGGAACAAGAAGGACGCACACAAGGAGAGCCGCGGACCTCGCGTCAATATCGATATCCCCTTAGACTTCGTTTGCCCGATCTGTCAGATGACCAATTCGTGCCCAATTTGGAAGTCGTTACAATTACCTGCAGCACCTAGAACTTACTATCTGAAATGCTCATATGATTTTAGCCGTGTACAAGGCCTCTTAATTAATGTCTTTATGTCTTTGGCGTCTTGGTGTCGCTATACATGACCCGAACCATTCGGGCAGGCCGGTGGCAGTTGAACTCTTGTCGTCATTTTAGAATTCATCCTGATTTTCCGCTGATTTGCCGATTTGAATGCTCGCCCTAGTTCTGGAAGGCTTCACTGGTTGCGACACCTGACGATCGTTTTGAAACCAGTGCATCAGTTTTCGCCGAAAAAGGATGGAAGTCCTTCATATTCCCAGTACCTCACCAAGTGTTATACCCAAGGAGTCGAGATATAAAAGCAAGAAGAATCCCCTCCAAAGAAAAGCGTTCTAGATCAGTTCTCAAGATCCAGCACTACATTCAGCAGTGTCCCCTTCCAAGCCCTTCAATCATGGTTTCCTTCACCCAGCTTCTTCTGGCCGCCTCTGCTGCAGTTGGGGCTTTTGCCTCACCTGTGATGATTGAGGAGCGTGAGCCTGGAAATTCCTCTCTTCTCGAAGCCCGTGCCGGAACTCCAAGTTCCACTGGCACCCATGGTGGCTACTACTACTCCTTCTGGACCGACGGTGGAGGCACTGTCACCTACACCAACGGCCCGGCCAATGGAGAATACGGTATTCAGTGGTCCAACACCGGTAACTTTGTTGGTGGAAAGGGGTGGTCGACGGGAAGCGCCAGGTAAGTTTCGCAGGAAGTTGGTGTTGATCGGGAAGGGGAGCCTAACCAAACATTCAGGAACATCAACTATGCCGCTACCTACAACCCCAGTGGCAACTCCTATCTCACAGTTTACGGCTGGACCACGAACCCTCTCATCGAGTACTACATCGTTGAGAACTACGGCACCTACAATCCCGGCAGCGGTGGCACTTACAGGGGCACTGTGACCACGGATGGTGCCACCTACAACATCTATACCGCGACTCGCACCAACCAGCCCTCCATCATCGGTACTGCTACCTTCACTCAATACTGGTCTGTCCGCCAGTCCAAGCGTACCAGTGGAACTGTCACTACTGCCAATCATTTCAATGCTTGGGCTAGGTTGGGGTTGAATTTGGGCCAGCACAACTACCAGATTATGGCTACTGAGGGTTACCAGAGCAGCGGCTCTTCTTGGGTTACTATCTGGTAGTCCGATTACCGCTGTTGAGTCGTTGTGAGTCTAATCTCCAAGCTTTGGGGAGTTGAGTGGTTGCTGGCTCGGACGGAGGAAGGTTGTTAGGTTATTCGCTTCTTGTAAATAGGGGTGGGAGCATGTATATATTCTCTCCTACCGGAATGAAAATATCGTCACTTTTTATATTGTTCGAACATGCGAACTCGCTTTCTTCTTTGTGGTTTTGAATTTGTTGCCCGGACATCTACAGGCACATCTTTAATTCCACAAGAAGGTGCGGATGTGTTGCTTGACAGTAATGCCTTGGCTATGTTCAAGACGAATAGAACTGTTGTGAACATTGAAAAGGCAGTGGACATTTCCTTTCTCTTTCTCGGACCCACCGAATTCGACGGTTCCCGACACTCACCATATCCGCAAATCTCGGTAACTGGTGAGCGTCTCCCAAAGTTAACTAATATTAGGGCAGTGTTTCTCAACCCTGGGGCTCGGAAACGAGATCCGCGGCGGGAACTAGAAATAAATCCTTCGAACCCGGGTTCGCGGTGGATGATCGCCTCTCATTTCGTTAACTGGACTCAGAAAAATGTTGGTTAAGGTGAGCGGGAGCGGGATGGGTCAATATACTTTTCAAATTACCGGGTAATAAATTGCATATGCCCAGGAGGACCCTACCTTTAATTAATTTGAAAGGGCAGACACTAGATCGAAGAAAATCAGAACAGTCCAATACCACGGCAAGTATGTAGCTATTCACAAGGTATTTTATGGCTGCATAGGAGGACCCTTTGGCTGCACGAAGCCGATAAAGCTGGCCGAGCTGCGCAGCCACCTGGGCACGAGAATGAGCAAAGTCAACCGCTCCACCCCCATGATAACCTTCCTAAACATGAAGCAACTGCAGTATTCCCACTTCGTACAGAAAATTTCTTGGGCTAAATAACTGGCCGGAGAGGAGTGGAGTTTCGGGAATCACTCCGGACTGCCCCTATGGGATCGGACGGTAAACACTCCAGCGTATTCTGGCTTTCTGTCCTAACTACACCCGGTCCCGGCAAACCTACTCCTAAGGACAGGTATTATAGAGCTCACGGAAATCCTAAAGGAGAAAAGACTGGTAAAAGCTGCTGCGCAATGGCTACTAGAGATAAACGTACTTGAGCACTTCCGAGTTGCGAAGGCTATTGCGAATGAGGATAAAGAGGACTGGGACCACCTTCCCACTAACCTAGGCCGAGTTATAACAACTTTCCTGCGGCCTGAATGGTAACACTGGACGATGTAAAACCGTTACTAGTGGTATAACTAGCTGGTCAAAGTGCACCATAGTTAGGTTGGAATAGTATAATGTGAGGAAAAGGAGAAGATGTTGGACTCTAAAGGGACATTCCTCTAAAATCGGGTTCACTTTGCTCTAACCACTGATGTTGCGTGATTGTTGATTCAATCGGGAATCAGATAACATGTTAGATTGAATTGTTATTGTTATTAATTAATTGGATTAATCCGAAACCTTTCCAATCAAAAAATAGGATCGGTTAACAGAGGATTGACGGTTCTGAACCCAACTTTGCCCGGGATATTATCTCTTGCGCTATGGGAGACTATTCCTAGTTATTGCAATCGCGATAAATCATGTACAAGCTGCGTGTAGAGACCGATAAGCTCTGTTGAGTATCTAAGGATTAGAGGCCAAACCGTCATAGGCGTTCTCGGAAATCCAAAGGAGGTGCTCTTGGCTACAATACATGTTAGGACAATAAGATATTGTAAAGGCCGTGAAAAAAAAATAGCGAAACGATGTTAAGTTCTAACTTTTAATTTTGATTTTCTGGGCTTTGACATTTTGAAGTTTTTCGGGGGCGCTTATCTAAGGTCTATGTAGGGATGTGAACTGAAACCAAGAGTAAATATGCAAGAAAAGAAATCCGACCCGCCACACAATTCTACTCATAAACCGAGCTCCTAAACAGAATCCCAGGCACACGAAAGTCCTCTACATATCATCATATTGATAGCATTCATCAGCAACTGCACAGTCATATCCCGCCCCATCACATGGCTGAAGGATCTCCATTGTATACCACTTCAATCTCCAGTGCTTTTGTCGGCAAGCTAAAATCCTAGCGCCTCATTCATCCCCACAATCCTCTAACGCATAGCCTCCAAAGATCTCGCCAGCGTAATCCACCTCTACCACAACCTTCACAGTCTTCACCTGCTCAAAGTGCAACACCCCCTTACTAAACCAGTGCAGAAGCCAAAGAGATTGAGGTAATCTTCTTCAATCGTCGACCTCTCTTGCCAGCTGAACCTCATGTGAAACTCCATGTGTCTGATACACGTCCAGATGCTGGGATGCGGTGATTCGAATTTTCATGGTGGCTATGAAAGTGATTTCGGACCAGAAGAGCCCCTCGACTAACGGAGCGGTCTCCTTGTTTCAATTAGGAAGGGGGAGCCTCGTTAGATGTGGAAACAAAATTACTATGGATTTACAGTGAGGGGGTTGGATGGGCTCCAGGAGAACATTGAACGGACAGTGCTACGGGTGCACTAAGTTACAGGATTTGTAGTCGTGGCCAAGATCTGCTAAATGAACCTGCCTTCTGGTCGGTCTTCTGTCGTCGAGGCAGGAGTCCCTAAAAACGTATGGGAAAAGAAGCCAGGATTTTGTGCCGAAGGTGCCTAGGTAGGGGAGACTCGATCGGAAAGAAGCAAAGAGAGGCAGATGGATATTAATTAACTGTTCAAGAAAGGAAAATATGGGCTGAAGATGAGGGATCGGTTGATAAGTTTGGCAAAGCACGCCAGGCTCATTATTTAACCAAGAAATCAGAATAGAAAGGCCGGGTTCGTTGTACTGCAATGCCTAAATTGAATATATGCCCATTTTGCATATTTTGCCAAGCTCTGCCAGATCGTGACATTCTCTGAGAGCCAAGACGGGTATGATGGATGGAGGTTTATGGTGCCAGAACGCATACGCAGGACTGCCACCTTGACTCAAAACAGGGAAAGACAAGCACATATATGCTCTAAATGGAAGAAAAGTTACAGCAAGCTACTGGACAAGCATATATCAATATATTAAATAAAAGAAGGAAACGGGAAGAACGGTAAAACAAGCGTCACCCAGCATTTAACAGCAATAGGATGTATTTTCTATCCAGATGTCATAAAATGAATAGGGTAAGATAATAATGGTAAGAATGTTCAAATGGTCTAGGTTTGAATGAGCAGGTAGGATTCAGATGATGAATTTGAGTGATGAAGGAGGTGGTGGTGAATGTAAAGTATATAGACGAGAGGTTCATAGGGATGAGCTAGTAGTATCCGGATTAGCGCGTCCTTCGTCGAGATCCCCGCGATATCCCGGGCCAAAAATTCCAAAACCAGACATCATCCATCACCATCTCCCAACTCGACGTCCTCACCAATTAACTACTTCCCACAGATAGATATACGCTATCAATTAAGCATATCACTCTGGGTACACTCTATCAATATCACCACCCAGCGCCCAACCCGCCCAAAGCGGCTCATCACCATAATGCCCATCTCCATTCTCCCTCCCTCCCCCCAAGAGGTTCCTTCCCACACCGACCGCTATGTCTCCGATTCCGACGAAGAAATGGCTGACGCCGGCGACAACGATTTCACATCCTCCAACTCCCATTCCATTGTCACACCCGGTGAGACCATAACCAGCGACCCCCAATGGATGCGCGGCCACGGAACCTACATTCCTCCCAATTCGACCACAATCATATCCACCCTTGCAGGCACTCTCCAGAAAACAAACAAATTGCTCTCCGTCACTCCGCTCCGCGCACGATATGCTCCGGAAATCGGCGATCTAGTGGTGGGCAGGATTGTCAATGTGCAGGCGAAGAAGTGGATGGTGGATATCGGAGCGGCACAATTGGCGAGTCTGCCGTTGAGTGCGATCAACCTGCCAGGTGGAATACTTAGGAGGAGGACTGCTGTGGATGAGTTGAATATTAGGACGTTCTTCAGTGAGGGAGATTTATTGGTTGCGGAGGTACAGATGCTGCATCAGGATGGTGGAGCTTCGCTACATACGCGGTCGCTCAAGTATGGAAAGCTAAGGAACGGATTGTTTACGAGTTTGGCTGGTGCGGGGGGTGGCGGTGCGAAGAGGAATGGGAGTGGGGGCGTTGTTAGATCGAGGCGGCAGGCTTTTACTCTGCAGACTACGGCTGGAGAAATTGATATCGTGTTGGGTGTGAACGGATATATCTTCGTCTCGAAGCACACTATCACCGCCGGCGACGAGAAGGATGCCAGTATCACGCGGTTGGAAGAGAGCGTCAGCGAGACTCTGTACTCGAGTGAAAACGACGTCGTGCCGAAGGACTTGATGCGCGAGATCGTGAGGGTTGGCACGTTGATCAGAGGGCTGGTACTCTGTAGCCGAAGTGTGGATGAAGAGATGGTTGTTAGGTGCTATGAGGTCGCGGTGGAGATGGAGGCTGAAGAGAATGTTATGGGAGATGTGCTTGTCGGACAGGGAGCTAAGAGTATAGTGGAAAATATTTTGCTGAGGATTGAAAGTGGTGTCTGAGAGGGTCTCCACATGGAACTGAAGAGCTGTTTACGAACAATATCCGACCAGGTTATCTGGCTCGGGGTCCCCGATCACGCTTGGGCCTTCTCGAAGGAAGAATCCGATATGATAACTGGATAGTTTGGGACTTTGCGCCCGTCCAAAGCAAGACCTAGGTCTTCTCCATCGCTACCCAGCCTATTGCGAGTATGGAAGAGGAAATACTAGGTGATAGTCGGGACGCTTGACACGAACATATGCGACAATATCTAAATAGAAAGGATATAGTCCACAATCGATCATAAATGGATACCCTTTACAGCAAACAATATTTTCAAGTCATTGGGAAGAGATGTGCTCATAATCAAGCGTACTGGCGTGCCGCTATAATAGACCCGCGCTTCTCTAATGTTGACCCTGCATTAGCACAAGACATCATATACCATTCTCGCATATGAGTTTGAACCCCCCGATTTCTACCATCTTGACGAGCTCTTTTAAGGTCAGTCTTGGACAGCGCTATACACTTTGCAGGCTCCACTTTTGCAGGAATCTGTACTGGTCTCATACATGAAATACCGCAATAAGAGGATAAGTAAAGAGCATGCTCTCCAATATATTGACTATGTACTGAAATGCTTCGAAACTTACCCTCCCTAACATCGCAGGTTACAAGTCTCTGGGCCTCTACAGCTTCTCCTTGCATAGGCCACCCCATGGACGCCAGGGTCCAAAGGCGAGGAGCGACCTCGCGAATCCCTGTGTCACATCACGCCTCCCTGTGTCTCCGAACCGCAGACTCAACTTTATTTCTACCTCACTCCCTCCCTCTTCTGTCTGCACTTTGACATGTCTATCTACGTCTCCCTTCGCGATATAAACCCGAAGCAATGATCTCCCGCCGCTACCAGCGCATAATCGCATTCTCTCTCGTCTTCTTCGCCCTTTTTTTCTGCTTCTGGCACTATCCACCTTTAGCTTCCACCGCTCGCGATTTCACTGGGCTTGGGCGCGGTCACAGCGACAACGATGATCTCTTATTTGCGAAGCCAAAAACACCAGGCCAAGCAAATGAGGACGCAAAAGTGGAAGAGAAGGAATTAGTTGTCGCGGCATTGAGTGGTGATGACACGAGTTGGTTAGAAGAGCACTTCGCGGACTGGAAGAAGAACGTATATGTGGTCGACGATAAGGATGCGGAATTGACGGTGCCAATAAATAAAGGGAGGGAAGCTATGGTTTATTTGACGTATGTACTTTTTCCTCTGACCTTTTACCGATGGGTTATGTTCGCGACGTTCTTATATAGTGCATGTTTGGACTTGACAATAGGATCTGTAAAGTAAACCGTTCCAGAGTATACTAATGGCGAATCTAGATACATCCTTGACCGATACGAATCCTTACCTCTCGTCTCAATCTTTATTCATTCCCTCCGCTACCAATGGCACAACGAAGACCCTCTCTACGACGGCGTCCCCGTCCTGCGCCGCCTCAAACACGCCCACGTCTTAAAACGCGGCTTTGTCGCACTGCGCTGTACCTGGCTTATGGGCTGCCCCGCCGAACTACACCCCTTAAACCCATCGGACCGATCCGACGACCGCTCCCAAAATGAGCGCGCCTACGCCGACGTCTTCCGCACGTTCTTCCCCGGCAAAAGAGTCCCGGAGACGGTCGGCGCGCATTGTAGTTCGCAGTTCGCAGTATCGCGTGCGCGCATCCATGAAAGACCTAAATCCGAGTACGAGACAATGAGGAAGTGGCTTGTTGAGACGGAACTTTCGGATCAGATTAGTGGGAGGGTGGTCGAGTACATGTGGCATATTATCTTTGGTATGCCAGCTGTGGATTGCCAGGATGCTGGAGAGTGCTTTTGTCAGACGTTTGGGTTGTGCAATCTTACGTGCACAGAGGAGGGGTGCGAGAAGAGGTACAGGTTGCCGCAGTATTCGACGATTCCGAAGGGGTGGCCGGAGGTCGGGCCAGGGAGTAATGGGTGGCCGGAGATTGGATGGGCCGATTGAGAGCCACATTCGTTAAAGGGTACGAATATTGATGGCGGATATCCTACGGAAGTCGAAAATTAACCGGAGACGGACGAATTCGACGGCTCTATCGCGGTTGGTCGGCAGGAGAAGATCCACCAGTTGGACATGGAATCCGATGTTTGACACAGCACTTACATAAGCCAAAGGAGCTTACGAGGCTTTGGTTGCAACTGGGACGAGATACCCCTATGGTCTGAGAGATGGGCCATGTAACTGGGAAAGGTGCTGTGGGACCTAATTTATTCTGTATATATTCGAAGGTTTCCATAACTACCTAGCTTTTACTCTGCACGCACAACGCGATGCCCCCAACCACCAAAGCCATGCCTATCCACGTATCTGCGATCGCGTTAGCTCTAACCATTTGGATCATATTTCCATAATCGGGTTCTACCATACCTCTACCTATGACTTTCCCCTCCGCCCACCACTCTCCAAGCACCGTAAATAGGAAGGCGAGCGAATTCGTGATCGGCACCGTCAAACTCAATTCTGCATCACCCGTCAGCATAATCCTAGTACAATTATACCAGCCTCTCATCCCCTCCTCCTCCTCCTCCCCCCCCTCCTCCTCCTCCCCCTCCCACATTATGAAACCAAATGAAACTAACCCGCTTTCCCAATAAGCACAAAAAACCACACACTCCCCGTAACATTCAACAGCAATGGCACTGCGTATGCCGGCCTCGACAACACCCCTATCACCGCAAACCAGATCCCCAGCACCTTCTTCTTGAGCCAGCTATTCCTAGGGTCGGTCAAAGCAGCACGTGGAGGCGGGCTGTAGTTTAGGGCAGCACGTCGCATGAAGGGTGTGGTGAGGCCCCAGCAGGCCCCGACGAGGAGGAAGCCGAGAATCCAGCGGAACAGAGAGGGGGAGGTGATGGACGGGGGGAGGGGTGCTTCGGGATCGAGGGTCGCCATTGTGGAAGTGGATGGCGTCAGGGAGGATGGTAGGAGGATGGTAGGAGGACGGCAGAAGGATGGCAAATTAATTGCTGAAACGGATTCTAGAGTCAGGAAAGAGAAAAGCAGCGGCCAATTAATCCAAATGGACGATCTAAAGGTAGATAGACGTGATTCTGGGCGATGAAGTTGAGGATGCAGTCAGATATCAATACGGAGCGCTCGGAGAGCTCTATGCAGATCCGGAGCGTCGCTGAGATCTAACCGGGGTGGTTTGTGCGGTCCAGCACCAGGGGGAAATTCATCAACATCAAACGTCCCTTGGTGAACCTATCACCAACTTCAACTCTCCGAGCAAGCTTCATCTCAATATCAATTTGTCAACCCTTCATAAGGATCTACTGTCTCCGGCTTACATTATCCCTCAATTGAAAATGAGCCCGCTCTAGATGCCATACTTCGAGCGGTGAGTTTCTCATCATATCACACCATGTCAATCTTTAGTTACAATCCTCTGTGTCATTTATCAGCTAAGCATCTTTCATCCGTATATCTGCACTCGTTATCGGGTTTTATTCCTGTTATTATATCTCGGGCCTTCCAAGTATCATGTCTCTGGTACAATGTAGTTTTCATTCAGTAGTTGTTTGCGGACTGCAATTCTACATTCCAGCGCCGGGGATGAAAGAGATAGCAGCTTTCCTAACGACTAGGTATTGCTACACTACCTAGTACTCTAAACGTTTTGACTATGGTGGCTCGGAACAGTCTTGTAGTGTTTCGCTGTCTTTTTGGAATTCAACGGAGCACATACACAGTAGCCAGACTTCCGTTCACTAGGTCTCAGTATTTGCCTCATGCCATTACGATGTCGCAGAGGAAGCTTGAAAGGCACTTTTCCCGCATAGCTTTCCCTGGCTACCACTAGGTCGTATCCCAGGAATACAACGTAGGGGGTTTTGGCACCGCGTGTCGCTGTTTGCGCAATGTCACTGCTCTATCGGCTCGCCACATCTTGCTATGGATTGTCCATTCTTTCCACATCAATTGGAAGTTTGGCTACTTTTCGACTTTTACAAGATGTTTAAGCAGTGCTCGTCACGGGAAACTGACTATTTCCTTGGAATTCTTCTAAACTTGGCGCCTCATATCTCATGTATGCTACCAGAAAAGGTGTTGCTGGATGGAATTGCGCAGGACAGTTTTCCCTGTGAATATCGGGAAGTTGTACGTTTACTGTGTTTTCTATATTTGCTTTCTACATCACCGTGCATCGTTCTATATTGGCTTCTGCATGCTCTTCTGCCGGTACACGTAACTTTTCAATCGTCTGCTTTATCCCCTTGCTCCGTACCTTTTCCCCAGTACTTTGTCTATCAGTGTTCGCCTACGCACGTGAAAGGGATCAAAAACATTCTACATGACATCCATCCTTCGACCACACTCCGAAATCTCGATCGGGATGAGCGACAAAGAAACAGAGGAGTTCGACCTGGAAGATCTATTTCACCAATATCTTGAGACAGATATGCTCCAGTTCAACGGTAACAACAAGACGTTGGTTATGCGCAAATGGACTGCGGCCTCAGACAATACGTGGCACAAGGCTCTGAGGAACATAATACAATACTCTTCAGCCTCGCCTCACCCTCCAAACAATGCTTTTTCAAATTTCTTCCAAATCTCGCAGCAAGGCTTTATTTCCCGACCGCAGCCTGTTTCTCCTCGAGGACCTTTACGGCCTTTATACAAAAGCCTCGCCGCGTCTTTCCATCTCAGCATCTTCTTCTCCCGACTCTCATATAATCCAACCGTCGGCAAAGCCGCTGTCGATCCCTGATAGGACTCTCCGACGAACTACCCCTAGCGGTATTCGCAATTCAAAAAGCAAATCGATTCTGTCGCCCAAAATGATGCGAGCTGCCCATTTCAGACAAGGCTATCCTGATAGGTGGACGAAGAATAGGGAGCCCACTGTTGACACTTTCAATCTCCAGTTGCCGCCAAATGGATTTCCTGCATCTCCTCCCCCATCTACCAAAACCAGACAGAATGAAAGCTCAAACGGATTCTATTCCAGAGAGCAGCCTTATAGCCTCAGCATGAACCCAATCAGCGGTGCCCCCGGCCCCGTGGCCGACCTAAACAATCCTAGCTACCAAATCACACCATTGTCATCTCCTGCCATCGACACCAACTTCCGCAATTCCTATCAATTATGTGCCGACAACATGGAAAACGCCTATATCGCCGGCCAGCTAGATAATGATGCGGCTCTCTCAGCCTTGCAAACACCCCCTCCAGTCTACCACCTAACAGAGTCAGCTTGGGTCCTTAACACACCAACCAGTCTCGACTTCAGATTTTCAGCCTCGCCGGAATTCCAGACGCCATCCAAGCCACAGCAACAGTCGTGGATATCATCTACCGCACCTCAACCGCCTACTTCGACATTTCATACCTCGTCGCAGGTGGATTCGCGCAATAACTGTCAGAATCAGAATATGAGTATCAACGCAGCATCTATGGCCGGTTTGGGCATATCATGTGACTCGACCGCTTTTGACTTGGATCAGCTGCAAAGCAAAATGTGGCACGACGGCTTCTCAATCTCATTAGAACACACCCCATTATTCTACAACTCTGACTCCACCGCTATGATATCAACACACCACCAAAACGGCATGAACATGACGCGGACCACTTCAGCATCACGGTTGCTATCCTCCTCCCCCCCACCTGTCCAACGTCTCCACCGCACAACCCTGCGCATGAACCCCAACCACCACCCGTCGTCCCGGAAATCGTCCGCATCAAACCCACATTCCCAATCTTCCCCTCGGCGTAAATCCTCGACGGGGAACTCGCAAAGCAATCCCCGTCCTGCATCGGTCGGATTTGTTAACTTCACGCCTGAGGATAGCAGGAAGATATTGATGGGCGTGGCACCGAGTGGTAGTAGTAAGACGAAGGCGAGAAGGGAGAAGGAGGCTGTGGAGAGGAGGAGGAAGTTGAGTCAGGCGGCTGTTAGGGCGGTTGTGGAGGCTGGGGGGGATATTAGGGGGTTAGAGGAGGAGGGACTGTTGTGTGAGTGAGTACTGCTACTAATTTCAGCGCGAAGCACACGTTGGACTTGTTTCTCATAATTATTTGTACATGAAACTGACTTAGCTCTCTTCCGTTCGCGTTGAATAAGATGAGTTGGTATAACTGCCGGGTGGTAGGGATGGGAGGGTCTTGTATTCACTATATCGCTCGAGGAAACCCTTCTCTTGCTCCTCTTGTTGTTAGAATGGGGTATCTGGTAGTTCTGACCTGGATTCATTGGTGGCTCGAGAAGAAGTAATGGTTTCATGAAACGCTAGATTTATATATCAGGTACTATAGGTACACCCTGGACCAATGACCAATCAGAACACTTGTCGCCGAATAAATGCTGAATCTCACCTCTGTGGTGTCTGAGAGAACTTATCTCTCAGAAATTCGGAGTTCTGGTTGCGTGAACGATAGGCGCGTCCTAGACGAATTCAGCCTGACCCCGCTACTTTCTCAGCAAGTTGATCAATATATATCACTTAACATAGTCCGCAACCTTGACCATCTGATTTCCAAATTCGGACTCTTTCGCCAGGCAAAAACTCAGTCCACATCCACCGTCAGCCGGCCAGCATTCTCGTCGTCGTGGCAAGATAACGTCACGACCATCATTGGAATTGCTGCGATGCTAAGATGGCAGCAGAGAGTATTTCCTTTGTCACTCAAGGTTAACGTTGTGATACTGGTACGTAACGCACTACTACATAGAACATGTATTTCTTAGTATGTCCCCTCAAATCTACTTCTGCTTACCTAATGATGCCGGATACCCATGACTGATGACTTGCCTTGAACTTATCTTGACAACGATGAGCCGCATATGCGATTATGTCACCTAACACGTAGAGCTCAGTTTGCTCATCCGACCGTCTCTTGTCAAAGCACGACGCAAAAGCCAAGCGGGTCGATAAACCCAGCATACGAGCTCGCACTGCCTAACTGTGCGCCATAGTCCCTCGGCTTGCGGAGGGTTGACCCAGGACTGACGACTGGACCCAGGGCAAGCCTCATTACTAAAATGAGTAAAGGGGGCAACTCTTGGCTGGCAAAAATATGCAGCCTTGAGCTGTATACCTGCGATGGCTTTTCACTATTGGTCACGCGTTTATTGCAGGATGAAATTGCCCTTTTCAAGTAGATATTGCACAGCCCCACAAGTCATATATATACAGCCTGCTTTCTCGATAAAAAAATGGAATTATTCTCATCACCCAGTTTCACTCCAGAATAAGAGAAGGGAGAAAAGAGTATGGTGTGCCTCGCAGGCAGATTCAGTCTAAACCAGGTGAAGCTAGTCAAAAGGCGTAGCTGTGGGGTTGAAACTTGCATGATGAATAGTCTATCATTTTTAGCAATATATCTGGTATTCATAATAGCTCTGTCTATCTTTATCGATTCCAGCATCTGTATGGTAAACACCCCTCTGTACGTGAAATTACAGTTTTCTTTTCAAGCTTTGGACAGAATGTAAGATTGAAGTAAGGAAGAGGTGATATGAATCGGAAATGTATGTATTGTGTGTATGATTGTGCATTGTGTTCTCTGTGTCTAAGCAGAGGTTGTGAGGAGTATTATATACATAAGCAGGGAGCCCAAGACTCATGTGACTTTTCAGTCTTACATAGAAAGCCCTTCATACCAAGAAAACGACAGGAAAAGAAACTGAAGCCAAAATATCAGGACATATATAAGTAAATGGGATAGATATCCCAAATAGGCAACCCGGAGCCCAGTCAGTGGTCCAGGTTTGCCCCGCAGCCAATCAAGCGCGGGGCAGCCTTACGACTTCAAACATCCAACTAACAACCTCGGACGGGTATCTCCGGCATCCCTAAACCTTACTACAACTCCATACCTTCCTCCCACTCTCTATGTCTTCCTACTCGGACCTGAATCCTTCCCTCCATAACCAATTCTAACATGGCCACAGCTGAGGGCCTTACCGCCGACCAACTTAATTTCTTCAACTCAAATGGCTACCTCCTCATCCCCAATGCGCTCTCCCCTGACACCGTCTCAGAGCTCCTCGCGGAAACAAATAAAATGCTGAACGAGTTTCCGATCGAAGACCATCCTATGACGAAATTCTCGACTGGGGGTGAGGATGGGAAGGATCATGTTGGAGATAGTTATTTTTTGGAGAGCGGGGATAAGGTGCGGTTCTTCTTTGAGGAAGGTATGTGCAAAAGCTAAGAGTGGTCTAAGGGTCGTCGAGCGTGAGAGAAGTGGAGGAGAGCACGGTTAAAGAAGAAAAACTGCGCTGATCCAAAGTTACAGACGCATTCGACGCGAACGGAAACCTATTAAAACCAAAAGAAAAAGCCATAAACAAAATAGGCCACTACCTGCATTCGCTCTCCCCACCCTTCCGTGCCATATCAACTTCTTCCACTAATGCTGCAATCGCGCGCTCTCTCTCCTTCCGCGACCCCCGGGTTCTCCAATCCATGGTTATCTGCAAACAGCCGGAAATCGGTGGCGCCGTCCCACCCCATCAAGACTCCACTTTCTTATACACAGACCCTCCGACCGCCGTGGGATGGTGGTATGCATTAGAAGACTGCACGGTATCTAATGGCTGCCTGAGTTTTGCTGCGGGCTCGCACAAGCGCGCACCGATTTCCAAACGCTTTGTACGCCTAACGAACGCCAACGGTAGTATCACCACGGGCTTTGAAGAAAACCAGGGCGCAATATTTCCAGAGGGGTTAGACACGGAGGAGGGGAATGAAATAGATGGTAAAGAGGAGGTGTATACGATGGGTGAGGTTAAGGCGGGAACGCTGGTCCTGATTCATGGGAATGTGCTGCATAAGAGCGAGAGGAATGTTAGTGGAAGAAGTCGGTTTATTTATACGTTTCATGTTATTGAGGGGGAGAGGGAGTATGATGGGAGGAATTGGTTGCAACCGCCAAGGGAGGGGTTTAGTAGGCTGTACAAGGAATCTTGAGGCTTGAATGAAGTGGTATAGATAGGCTAAAGACTGTTCTGATTAGATGGGGTGAATGTTGCTGTGTGCTGACGTTATGTATCAATCACTAGGCTCTTTTCTCAACAGCATTGGGGAACCTCTCCACAATTTTCATTTGTACCACAGAGCCTCTCGAACTGCGCAAAGCGGTAAGTCTATCTTTAGCGCCTTATCGTTCGCAAATATTCTTGGAATCTTTATAAACCTGAGCCTTTGCCACATTCCGCTTCTTACTCTTATCAGTTCTATGCGCCCCTTTGCCTCTCTATGCTTCCTTGTCCCAGTAAGGATGTGGAATGTCGACCCTAACAGCATACCTCCCCTGAGTCAAGTCCAATTTCTTCCCCTATCGGGAAATCGATTTCCCCTTTTATATCCTCGGGCAACACCACCAAGCCCAGTCGCCAGGGATTATTCTCTGACATGATCTTCCATGGTCAAATGAGCAGCATGCAATAGGTTCGCTTGAAATTATCCAGAGCAATACTTCTAATACAGTTGGTAAATGCGGTCGTCCAGCCAGTTGTACTACACTTTCACCCAGGCTCCCCACCCAAGGCTGTCCACTGGGTTATTTGCAGTATCGCCTCGTTTGACCTTACCTAAGGGTTCAGGTAGACTATAGAGGAATAAGCTAGGGATTTTATTCGGGATTGAACCGTGTGAGCTTCAGTTTATCATTTTGCGGGGCTCCTTAGACTAGACCAACCCCCAGTCCAGTGCTATCTCCTCATTGCCCTGACGTAGACTCCGCGATCCTAATAAAGCATATAGGTAGTCAACTCGCCGGTAAATGCGTTAATCTCATTTTGTTCTTTCTCAGCTTCCTAAATGTCAGCTTCGTTTCTCTTGATATATATATCGTAATATTCCCTTTCGGATGCCTCTTTCTCATGTGCCTCCTTTTGACGGATTCGGGGGCAGTCATTGAATGTCCTATCCAATTTCTTCTTGAAACACTTGATGAAGCGCATAAATTCGTACGGTATAACTGGTCCTCAATCTGAACAGCTCCAGGTCTTCGCCATCTCGCTCTAACTTGACAGCACTTCCCATGGTGCAAGCGTCCTCTCACCCTGATTCTCCAACACACGCTCCAGGGATGATAAGGCTGGTGTAGTCCGTTTCTTTCGTGATTTCTGAGGTATCTGACCCAGGAGCCTTACGCTTTACAGGTCCATACTTTACAGGTCCATATTTTAGCTCCAATTGGAAGTCCGCCGGCACACACCCTCTGTAGCGGCGGCAGCGGTTATTTCTACCAGTTCTTTCTGCACATTATGCATACATTGGAATATCAATATAATTGACTTTGAAGTCCTCCACTAGGGTATATCGGCCTTACCGGTCGGGGCTGGCTCGTCAGCTCTGCACTGATGGACCGAAATTGAACAAGTTATAGTGGAATTGGCGAAGGTTCACTAATATTTCATAATCGAAGTGAAGAAGGGACTTACAGGGGATATAACTGGTACAGATACCGTAGTTGGTCATTCTACATGTAGGAAGACTGTGCTTGTGATTTCCACGCGGGCCCTAGAAGGTATGTGTGAAGCTCTAAAACCGCGTTATACAAGAACTCGTGCCCTCGCTTCGCCCTAGTTCCCAAGTTCATTTATCCTATATATTTCTCACTGGGTGATACCCAAGTCCTACGTTCATCCACGTTA
Organism: Delitschia confertaspora ATCC 74209; assembly: GCA_010093945.1. Lineage (NCBI taxonomy): Eukaryota > Fungi > Ascomycota > Dothideomycetes > Pleosporales > Delitschiaceae > Delitschia > Delitschia confertaspora. Next base: position 55,725 of record ML993938.1, on the reverse strand, counting down.
TTACCACCTGTTGCAATTCAAGACTGCTATATATCCCGAGCTCGCAGACGTCCGGAATGGATGCACAAATAACGGTTTGTAACGCATTTCTGGGAACTGACTCAGAACTTGCATTAATTTGGCTCCTCCTGTCGAACAGTATATTAATAACTCCAAGATTACTAGGCCAACCGGACTATCAGGATGTGTAAAAGCAGTAAGTATAGGGGTATGCACGTTTTGAGGGAATTGGAGAGAACGGTCCCAAAGTTTGCTGAGAGAAGACGACGGCTCTCACAATTCCTAATGTGACAGGGCGAAGATGTATTATGAAAGACTCCCGAAAAATACTATAATTAATGTAATTAAATCCGGTGCTGTAATTTTCCAAGGCCAGGGGCTTTTCATGGCAAATGAGAGTTGTGACAGTCTTGCAAAATAGGGTTATACCCTCACGTGACTTGCCTTCACACCAACATCTAAGGCGGCTTACCAAAGCGACTTCGCCTAATTAACACAAAACCAGCATGAACTTCCTCATCACCCATCCCCTCTTCTACCTAAAAATGCGGCCAGAAACTATTCCACTCCACCGTTCGAAACGCACTCGCTGGCAAAACTCTCAGTCCCATGAAATCCTCCACAAAAATATAAATCCGACAAATTGTATACAGTGCACAAAGATGATGCGTAACCACAAAGCTCCTCCTCGGGACTTCCAGCATCTTTACTCTACCTGCAGAGTTATTCCTCAGAAACTTGTCGAACCGTTCAATTTGCTGCGCTATGGCAGGTCTAGGGAGGCCAGTACTGTCCGCAGAATTTAGAAAGAACGAAGATCCCCATCTTCTCAGTATATCCGCAACCCCACATCCTAAGTTCGAGTATTTGCCTTCATAGAGGGCGCCGACGAAGCCCATGATCATGGTGCTGACGGACGCGATGCACCACAGTAACTTCTCCGTCGCTGTCGGAAACTCAAAATTCCAGGCCGCGAAAAATATACACAGATATGGAAACACAAATACGGCGGAAAGGATTTCGCCTTGAGCTGAATAACTTGGGAAGTCGAAACTTGGGATTTTCTGTGCGGGCCATTCTCTTTTCCTTTTAATGAAGAATATTGTTTTGAGGATGTTGGTGTAGTAGTGCCAGAGGATTGTTATTATCCACTCGTCTTGGCTGACGAAGTCTAAAGGATTGTAGCGTGGGAGAACTTGATCAGGTAGGTCTCCTGCTTCGCGCAGAATGTCCGCAAGGGGCGTCTCCAACTCTATAACGACTGCTGATTTTACGTCCATGGGTTTGTCGCGCCAGCAAAATGATGTGAAGAGAGAGGAGAAGATGAATGCAATGGTTGTAACTTCGAGAGTGGTGATTGCGAGGCCTTGAAATGGACGTGCGAGGACAGAGGCTGAGAACCATAGGATTTGGCTTACGGTGAGAATCCTATGGACTGTCAGCTAAAACTAGCATATTCTTCACTGTCCCGACAACGCTTCATACCTCGTCAACCCATCAGCCTTATTCCGATCATCAATCATCGCCTTATCAATCCCGGGTACTTAACATACCCCTTCGTAACCAACCAATGCAACTGTTTCGCATTGACCGCAAACTCCTTCCATCCTCCGGCTTCACCACGAAACCCCCCATATTCGCATAAAACGCATGTTTAGTTGTCCAGTCCCCATATCCACTCTCCTTAAACGCTTTTACCGATTCACGCGCCGCCATATACTGGCCTAGGGCGAGTGCCCCGACGAAATCGGGACCAAGGAGCGAGAAGAGGAACATGTAGCATTTGTCGAAGAACATAGCGAATTTGCCAGCAGTGGGAGCGGGGATGTTAATGCAGACGGAGACCCAGCCGCAGAGGAAGATGGTGAGAAAGCAAGATGATATTATTTCGAATGTGCCACGCGAGTTGGGAGAAGATATGAAGCCGCGAAATGGGGTATTTGGGTCTATTTTGCCGTCCCATGGTGTTGGTGTTGTGGTACTATTATTCATTTTGCACCACGAAATAAATAATATAGAGAAAATAGAAAGGAGAAAGACAAGCTAGGTGTTTGAAGCTCATAGTGAAGCTTTCGAAGAGATGAAGTGTACAGAGAGTCTATGTATACAGATTAAGGTCATATAATTGGCCTTGTTATGTGGGAGGCGCCCGGGTGGATTGCGGTGAAGCATTCGGAGAATCCTTGCAACGTCAGTTGTCTCATTAAGCGCTGAAGCCTAGACGGCAGCAATGACCATAAGAGCAGAAACGGGAATGATCTACACTTTTTTAGGACTTTCTGGATTTCGTAAGTTGTTTTTGGACTTCAAACCAGTGTTTATTGGGTCAGATTTAGGGTGTGGGATATTTTCCGCTGAACAGGCACGTGATCCGTATAATTTTATCAGCATTTGCTAAACAACGACTAATTAGTAAGGCAGCGTTGATCAGTCAAATATCCGCTACAACCTTCTCTTCGCATAAAGAAATAATAGCGAATAGAAAGAAGGATTTAATATTAGGGTTTAAGTGAAACTAGAAACGAAACACCAGCGGCGCGGAACATAAATAGATCCACCATGCCCAGAATGGCATTACCGCGCTTATGCCCGTATATAAGTTAGTATGAATCCACATGTAGTGCGGATTCAAACCCACCTGGAAGCCATCAGTCATGGAGTATCCCATATCACGTTGAACTTAGTACCAAAGCCCATTTCGGCTTCACATAGTCTGTTTTCCCAATATTGATTAAGATGACATCAGCTCGGTCCTCCAACACTTCACAGGTGCCATGTTTTAAGGGATTTGTTGAGTGGAACAGTCTCTTCCTGTAAAAATAATTGGAGAAATAGCAAAAAGGGCACGAAAACAATGATAAGCCCAGGAAGGGTCTGGTGAGAAAAAAAAAATAGAGACACAAGAGAGACACTAGAAACAGTCGCATGAGACTAACACATACAGGTGATAGATATTCACCATACGTCGCATACCACCAGTCAACTAAATTGCTACACTGTACGGCCTGTCTTCTATGCACCAAACCTTCCTTCCGTCCGATAACACCTTTTCCTCGACCCCGCGTACAAACGCAACCGCAAATACGTACCACGAGCAATAATGCAACAACAACAACAACAACAACAACAACAACAACAACAACAACAACAACAACAACAACAACAACAACAACAACAACAACAACAACAACAACAGCAACCTAAACGCCAACCCCCTCACCCGAAACCTCCTCGGGTCCTTAACCGGCTTGCTCAGAATTGGCCCGTTAATGCCGTCTCAACTACATCCAGGATTTCAAGCAACCATCGACCTCTGGTTATTATACCAGCCTTTTTCCAACCAGAGACCATCAATCCTAGGACTTCTATCAATGAGGAAATTGATAAAGATTGTATTTTAACGCCGAAAGGTGTGTCTTTGAAACCGATGCATGCATACGGTTGATTATCCAAACAAGTTCTATTGATATTTATTTTAGTTTCTGCAAGCTCAGAGTATATCGCAACACAGGAGGCTGCTGTAACAACTGATCCACGTGATCTATAGCTTAGTGAATCATGATTTCTTCTTCCTGATCCTGAGTCTACTTGCATCCATCATCATGATCAGGTCTTATTCTAGACAAGTGCCAAGAACCGAGGCCTAGGTTGCTGAGTTTATCAACATCTTTGCACCCAAGGGATCTAGCAGTGGTGGAAAGTCCAATGGTAATGTCAAGGCACGCGCATTTTGTATTCTCCTTAGTATCTTTGCACCATCGTGCGTAGGATCCTTGCAACATAGTTGTAGAGGAACTTCGGGTCTTATTTGCACAGCCGGATCAGTTAAAATGTCTAATCTGTTAAAGAAAGCGCAGATCAGTTTTACAGCATCCCCTCGATGAGATCAGCCGTTGCTCATAGTTACAATATCTTGTGACGAAGTAACCGATGTGATACCATCACTTCTTGTTTCGCAACCATGTTTCCTAAGAGAGGAAGTTTTGTTATGAATGGCTCGAGGTCGCACAGTGCTTGCTCTTTAATTGCCCCACCGATTTCTGAAATAATGAATTGAGGTAGGTGCCCTCCTCTTGTTCTTCTGCAGTTGCAATGTGCTGAACGAATCCCGGGACAACGATCTGGTCCGCTAGGAAGGCGTTCACGACGTCCTTGTTCGGCAGTGTAATGTTGTTGAAAGCTTCATTTCTGGTCTTGAGAACCCTCAGAGGGAAACATAGGATAGAAAGAGATTCTGAAGAGGTACATGCGGCTGACAAAGGCGGGTCGGACCCCGACAGAGACACTCTCACTTTGTTACCGAAAGACGTATACATGCAGCGCCGAACAAAATAATTTAAAATGTGAACGACATCAAGAAACCTGCACAGAGTAGAAGCTCATCCCTAAGCCCTATCTACCTTGCGTCTCATAATTAACTACGAGATCCCTTCACATGGTAGCCTATTTCGGGTTGTTTGGGTTTCTCGGTCACTCCTTGGAGAAGGAGAGACGACTGCAATAGTCACGGGTTCCTGAGGCGAGGGAGAAAAGATGCAATGAAGATCTCATATATTCAGCTTAACAAAATATTGAAATGGAAGCATAAGATGCAATATGAAGTTAATGGAAGACTTGAGAGAAAAATTAGACGTCAAGAAACAGGAGATCATCCAAGAAGCATTCAGTTATCGTCTAATAAAGGAATTCTCGATAAAAAAAAATGAATAGAACCCGTTCGCTGTGAAAAAGAAGGAGAATGAATTGATGTTGAGAGGAGAGAGTGCAAGAAGTTCAGAGGAGGTCAGACGCCTGAGAAGAAACTGCTGATTACGTTACGGCACACAGACCAGTTCCGCCGATACCGCCTTCCTGGTAGAGCAAACAGCAACCTCGGGACCTCAATCTCAAAATCCTCCACTGCTTCATGTTGCGAAATTATACTCTTACACTGTGCCAGACTTCATTTGCAATATGGGGTCCCAATAAGTTGTCCTTTCGGCCGATACCTGACCTCTTTTCGCAAACGAGGAGATTTTGTACAATGATGGACGCGTCAAAGAGACCGCGGAGATTTCAGCCGTTAGACCCGGCGAAGAAGGTAGAGGGGGACGACAGACCAGTGTTAAAAGGAATTGTATTTGACGTTGATGGGACGTTGTGTAAGTTGCAAGACCTGATGATTGCATTTTCCTTCTTACTTTTCCTGCCGCTGCTCATGGCGGGGCTTTTTGATCAAGATTCTTTGGTTTGGAATTCTTCTCATTCACACATTTCTCTATGAGATTTTTCATTCGTTCCTCTCTCACAAATAGCTGGAGTAGCCTCGCAGTCTCAGCTTCTCTGCGATCTTAACCTTATACTACTCAGCGGTCTACATGATTTTCGGCTCTCAATGAGCGGGTCATAGCGACATGTTGAATTCTACATCCTTTGATGTCCCGTGATCTGACTTGTTATATTAAGGCGAACCACAGAACTACATGTTCGCAGAGATGCGGTAAGTCTCCGACTCCCTCCCCATATTTCCTTCCCCCCTTTATCCTCTAACTCATCTGCCCTAAACTTTCATTCACAAACCCTCAGCGCTGCGCTAGGCATCTCGAAACCTACAGACATCCTCGACCACATCTATTCCCTCCCCTTACCTGAACAAGAACCCGCCATGGAGAAAATCCGCACCATAGAACGGACCGCCATGGCCTCCCAAAAAGCGCAACCCGGCTTGCTGAAACTCATGGACTATCTGGATTCAAGAAAAATACCCAAAGCAATCTGCACCCGCAACTTCGACACCCCAGTGGCCCATCTGTTATCGACTCATCTGCCTGATCATAAGATTCATCCGATAATTACAAGAGATTTTAGACCGCCAAAACCGAGTCCTGCAGGGATATTGCATATTGCGAAAACATGGATGCATGAGAATAGAGGCGAGGGTTTGATTATGGTGGGGGATAGTATTGATGATATGACGGCGGTAAGTTGTGCCTTCTGATTCTGATATTAGTGCGTTGGCTGATAAGGTGGGGGGTTTAGGGTTTCAGAGCAGGTGCTGCGACAGTGTTGCTTGTTAACGAGGTTAACGCTCACCTAACCGAGCATGAGCATACTGATTTGGTGATTCGAAGGTTAGACGAGTTGATCGGGGTGCTGGAGAATGGATTCGAAGGGAAAGTTGAAAGAAATGCAGAGGAAGTGAATGCGAAGGGTTTGGTTGAAGAAGTTATAAAGGAGGGCAAGTAATCAGGGGCCCTAGCTCTCTTCAAACTCTCTGTCAGTGCTAGACCATACGTCTGGAGATACTTTAGAATGGGAGAGGTTTCCAAATTCACACATCATGGTACCTCTGCTCTTCAAAAAAAAAAAAGACTTATTGACGGCTTGCACATCCTGGTTTCTCCTACTCTTTTACTGCCCTGACATTATTCCCTTTTCACGCATACGCTCTATCATATAGGTATCCCTGATGTCTAAAAAAACAGGCAAAAACATACAACAGCCAGGATTCTCACGTGGTCACCCACCGCAATACTAACTGGCCGGTTAGGAGCTTGAGTATGGCTGATCGGACGGGAAGCCCTATTCTCTCCTACCTATGGTCGTATGTGACCGTTGTTGGTGATTGGAATGGTCATATCGTACGTTTTAACGTTTTAACGGACTTAAGCGACGGATAAAACAACAGAAATCGCTCTCCTTGCATCATTACGGGCCTGTTGTGTGTACCTAGGGTTGTACTCTCGATGAGAGAGATAAATTGGGGCCTATATCATGTCTCAGTAATCCAGACTGACAGATTCCTCATCCAGCAACATTCTCCGCAACCCTCTCCCCATCCTTCCCGACCACTCCTTCTGCCCTCTCAGCCCTCTCCTCCGGCGCAGCGAAAATCTTGCTAATAGCTTCCACAGTGGTGTTTCCGCCACTAAACGCCACTCCGATATTCCAGCCTTCCTCTCCACCCTCTTTCTCCACTAACCTTCTGAAATCCTCATTATATAGGATAGTAGCTAAGCCGACTACGGCACTGGGTTCGACAAAACATTTCATTCTCTCCAACACCAACCTCATCGCATCCTTGATGTTCTTTTCTGTGACGCTGTAGAGGTTGTGCACTTTCTCCTTATCCGAGATAACTGACCATGTCAGCTCACCGAGTGGGGTGCGCAGACCGTCAGCAATCGTTAGTGTCTTAACTCTTTCGATGCGCTTCCCAGCTTCTACACCACGCTTTGCATCATCAGCGCCCTCAAACGACGGCTCCGCACCGAAAACTTTTATTCCAGTCCCGGATAGTGCCGTCGCAACACCACTCAACATACCTCCACCTCCACATGGCGCTATCACGGCATCCAACCCTCCTTTCCCAACCTCTACACTCAGCCTCTTATCCCCTTCAATCAACCTCTCAGTCTGCTCTTGCAATTCCAAAGCCAGCGTTCCTTGACCCAGAATAATATTCGGATGGTCATACGGCGGAACGAACGTCGCGCCCGTCTCCCTAATCACTTTCTGGACAACGGCTTCACGCTCCTCAGAGGTCGATCCGGAAAAGTGGATGTGGGCACCTTGGGAACGGGTTCCGGCAATTTTGGAGGGGGTGGAGATGGTGGGCATTATTATGTGGGCGGGGATCGAGAAGGTTTTTGCGGCGAGGGCGAGGGCTTGGGCGTGGTTGCCTGTGAAGGGGGGTTGATTAACAATGTTCTGAGGATAACGTTGTGAAATTTGAGTGACTATACATACCACTACTATGCGTAACCACCCCCTTCGCCCTCTCTCCCTCACTCAACCTCCCCACCGCATGGAAAGCACCCCGCACCTTAAACGCGCCTATCCTTTGAAAATTCTCGCATTTGAAAAACAGCTTAATCCTCGGTTTGGCAGGCTCTTGTCCTTCCCATGGAGTTCCCCTCAGCGCATCTTTGCTTTGCGGTGTGCTCGCGAGGTCCGAGAGAGTGGTGTTGGTGAGAGTTGGTGTGAGGTGGATGTATGGTTTGATGCGCTCGTGAGCTTCAACTACGGAGGCGCGGGTAAGCGGCGGAGTGGTGGAGGACATAGTAAGAGGCGGTGGGAGATAGGATAGAAGATTTGGGATAGCATTTTGGGATTGAGGGGGTGAGGTGCTGATAAGTAGGTTTAGAGGTGGGGATTCGGGAAGGCTAGATGGAGTGGGGATGATTTGAGACGGGATGCCATGGTAATGCTTGGCATCGGCTTGCCGAAACGGATAGTGGGGTGGGGTATCATGAAGAGCTTGGTGAGCTTCTTTTTCAGGCGTGCAACGGGGATTGATTTTGGGCTTGTTTGGGTTGAACTATGGCGTTTCATTGGTTCTGCTCAAGTTTAACAGCATTGTTCATACTGGCCGGAAGGGCTTAATTAGAGCTCTTCAAAGGAGAAAATTTAGAGACAGTTCAAAGTGAGGACTTCCCTCTATTTGCTTTCATATCGAACTACCCCCTAACCGTGTAGTATTCCTGTTTTGATAGTTGGAATCCCTGCTACCCCAGTGGGCGTACCAAATAGAGTAGAAATAGACCAAATGGATAAGAGTATATCCATTTTGATGGGGATATTGGAAGCAATGACAACCTGCCTTCAATATAGATACAGTCGGCCGGTGGAACTAAGGTAGTGTTGTAATTGACTCTAATTATATGGTAGTCTCTGACTTATGAGAGGGGACGCGGACGCATGGCTGAAAATATCAGTTTTTTCACGTACAAAACAGCAAAGGAACAATAGATAAACGGACGGACACTGGATGAAAGGCATCGTAACAAAAGAACACGCATTCGTGATACCGTATGCGATGGACTGTTTCCCCGCATGCCCAAGCCATACATGCTACTGCAGTGCCCTGTGCTTTGGATTCGCATGCCTACCTACCTGTAGCAAAGGAAATCTCCTGATATCTAAGAGCAATGCCGAATTTTTGTCTTGGATTTGCGAGATTGAAAATAGAGAGCAGTGAGAGAAATCTCACAGAAGAGTCCTGTTTACGAGAGTAACAAGCGGGTGCCATAAAGAAGAATGAGCGGCTATTTGCCAGAAGACATTGCAAATAAAAGTACAAGAATGAAATTGAAGAGTAGTGCTGCCAACAACTAGTTTGAATAACCAGCCCACAAGAGGGCGAGAAATATGACGTGGTCGCCCTGATAATGCCAAGGGATAGCAATTTGGATGAAGTTGTGGATGAAGATGGTTGGGGAAGGGATGGAAGACACGGTCAACGACGAGAAGTTTGGGTGAACTTTACCGAGCCACACGTGACCTTCAATCTTCGCTAGAGGATGCCGCCGCAGACGAAGGAGGGGAAACTCTTGAGTTTCTCATTCCTCAAACATCCACCTCTTATTCAAACAAACCACCATGGAGAGGAGCGGAGTCGCCGCCAGATCTCAAGAATCCAGGAGCATGACCTTATATTTCGCCTCAGGGCTGGAGTTTCATCAGTGGGTGATTGATTTTCTGCCCAGAAATTGTGGTTAATATGGACAAAATGCACATCGCCAATCACCGTCGTGTTTGTCAATGCATATCACAGCGTTGCCCCTGACGGCGGTCACACAAACGGCGTGCCCAGCCTATTCATGCGCCATACACGGCGCTCGTCTGGACACAGCAGGTGGGATGTGTTCAGAAGTCCTTCACCCTTGCGCCGACGATCCTGACATACACCAGAGGCTTGGAACTTTTGGATCGCCAGGATCTGGGGGAAGGTGCAGGATGGCAGCTTCTACAATTGGATAAGCTGTTTATCGATCATTCTTCTTCATGAAATCTATATATTTCCCTTCCCCGCTCTCACCTCCTCCCCCCTCAGTCATCTTGCTTCAATTTTCCTAGCGGTGAGCAGAAGACTTGAATCAAGCTGTGAGACTTTTCAAGTCGTCCTCTTTGCTTCGTTCTCTTCCCCTTGTCTCTCTTTGTTTGGTTCATCCCACGGTCTCTATCCTGATAGACTGTCCAACTTTGCAATTACAGTATGAAGTGCTCTGTACTGGCTGCAGGGCTTTTGTCCCTTGCATCAGCCATCAGTAGCATGTCCACGTCTGAACTCTCACGGGTAGAGGACCTTCGAAATGTTCCCCAAGGGTGGAAAGAAGTGGGGGCACCCGCTCAGGACAGGAGGCTCCATTTCCGCATTGCAGTTGCGCAGGTAAACTGAATCAATTCGGAGGCACTATTAATCTAATGGCTGATTATTCCCTTCTCCAGCCAAACCATGATCTGTTTGAGCAAACACTCATGGAAGTCTCTACTCCGGAGCATCCTAGGTATGGACAGCACTTGAAGCGTGATGAGCTCAAGGCTTTGATCAGACCGCGTGCTGAGTCCACCGATGCTGTCTTAGACTGGCTGAAGGTTTCTGGCGTCCCTGCTGCGGATATTGTTGATGATGGTGAATGGATCAACTTCATTGCTCCCGTCTCCACAGCGGAGAAGATGATGGACACAAAATTCAAGACCTACCAGAGCCTTATGCGCCCGGATATGAAGAAGATCCGTACTTTGCACTACTCAATTCCGGAGGAGCTCCGGAAGCACGTCGACATGATCCAACCAACCACCCGTTTCGGCCAAATTCGCCCGCAGTTTAACCAAATTATTGACAAGCAAATTGTCGAGGCTTCTATCAGTGCCGTCAATCAGAGCTGTAACAGCTCCATCACACCTACTTGTCTAAAAGAACTGTATAACTTTGCAGACTACAAGGCTGACCCCAAAGGACAAACACTGCTTGGTGTGACCGGGTACCTCGAGGAGTATGCTCGCTTCAAGGACCTCGCTCAATTCAATGCCAAATATGCCCCATGGGCTGTGGGAACCAACTTCACGTGGACTTCCATTAACGGTATGTTAGTTTGTGTCACTCATTAGTTAGATCTAACAACCGGTGCAGGTGGACTATTAGATCAAAGAGCCACCAATAGCAGCTTCGAGGCCAATCTGGACATTCAGTATACGCTTCCTCTGGTGTCACCCGGTGGCGTCAAGACCAACTTTTACAGCACTGCTGGGCGCGGCTACCTTGTTCCCGATCTGGACCAGCCTACCGCGGAGGATAACCAGAATGAGCCTTACTTGGACTTCTTTACCTATATTGCTGATCTTCATGATGACAAGCTTCCATCGGTCATTTCCACGTCTTACGGTGAGGACGAGCAGAGCGTACCACCTGAGTATGCCAAGAAGGTCTGTGATATCATTGGCGGACTCGGTGCTCGAGGTGTGTCTGTCATCTTCTCTAGTGGTGACACTGGTGTCGGCTCGGCCTGTCAAACCAATGATGGCAAAAACACCACTCGCTTTTTGCCTATCTTCCCGGCTGCATGCCCATACGTGACATCTGTGGGTGGAACTTTGAACGTTGGACCCGAATCAGCCGTGTATTTCTCCTCTGGAGGCTTCTCTGATCTTTGGAAGCGTCCCTCCTACCAAAACCAAGCCGTCTCCGACTACTTGAACAAACTGGGCAAGCAGTGGGATGGTTTGTACAACAAGCATGGCCGTGGCTTCCCTGACGTTGCAGCACAGGGCTTGCGCTTCCGTATTTTCGACAAGGGAACCGAAATCTCCATCGGTGGTACCAGCGCGTCCGCACCCGTCTTCTCTTCCGTTGTCGCACTCCTCAATAACGCCCGGAAGGCTGCGGGTAAACCCACTTTGGGATTCCTCAACCCATGGATTTACAGTCAGGGCTACAAAGGTTTGAACGATATCACCACGGGCGGATCTAATGGGTGCACTGGTCAGGACATTTACTCGGGTCTGCCAGCACCTTATGTGCCGTATGCTTCGTGGAATGCGACGGAAGGATGGGACCCCGTGACTGGGTATGGTACACCAGATTTTGGGAAGCTGTTGAAGCTTTCGCAGGCTGGTACGCACTACGGAAGGCCAGGTATGGGACCGAACTATTAGGGAGACTGTATCTGTATGCATGCTAGATTCCCTTATGTGACCTAGATGACAACAAATATACAATGAATGAATCTCAAGATATTTTGAAATGAATAAATAATGGTAATGACGTCCGCATAGAGAAGTGGGAGAAAACGCGTGCCGCTCCACAATTGAGCGCCACTCCCGGTCTTGGCTGCGTGGCTGCGTGGCTGCGTGGCATGGCCCATTTCTCCCCGCACTTTGTTTGCTTGGCTATCACGACAGTCCAAATTCAACCTCATTATTGATTGAGACTTCTCGCATCGAATCAGACAGTTTCCTATATTTCGTATATACTACCCCCTTGCCTTACTTTGGCACGGGACACGCCTCCTACGACATTTGTCCAGTTTGAAAGTGGGGACGGTATGGGCAAGATTGGTTAAAAAAGACCTGCCCCTTACGGTTAAGCTCCCTTGCAGCTTATCTGCAGCAAGCTCTCCAGCTTCGCACCCGCCTCGGCTCCAAGCTTAAGGGTGCAATTGTCGAGCTATCCGAAGCTGGAAGGTCAACAGTGTTGTCGGTGAAATCCTTCGAAGGAGCGTTCACGAGGGAGGGAGGGATAGTATAGTGCAATGGAAGGGGGGATGGATGGGAATGGTTGGTAAAGTATTCCCTATTTGCTTTCAATTGTTAGGCGTGCTTGTGCTGCGTTTCTCAATCTCCAGTCTATTGATGCTTTTCTTATAAGTTGTCGGTATTTCTATAGCAATGACTCCGACATGTCCCTCGTCTCGTAATTTTCTAGCTCTCTTCTATCTTTTCAAAAAGCTCCACAGCGTCATCCACTTTGTGCCATCATTGCGGGAAAGCTTGGTCCGCTTTCCACTCTTGCCCCGAGCTCTAAATGAGCCGAATTGCCTATCTTTCCCTTTTGCCCCGCCCAGAGGTAACGTGATTGGATGTTCATATCTACGGTTTCTATAGCACCCCCTTGCTACCTCGCTTTGCTCAGTAATGGTGGCTGGCGATATGACGATGGCCTGGATCTCGGGCTGTCGAACCTGACTTGGGAGTGGCTTTTTTTCCGTGGTTACGGCAAGCTCCCCACTCGAGCCTGAGCCTTGACGGAGAGATCGACATAGAGTATAAACAGCTCGTGTGCCCTTGCGGCTGAGAGTTTTCTTCGTTGGAACGATCTTGTTACTACCAGTGCAATATGCATTTCCTTCAATTGCTAGCCCTTGGTGGCCTTGCTAGCTCTGTGGCTGCTCGCGACCCTCGCCATGCTGGAAAGCATATCAGCCTTCCAAGGAATGTTCCTTCTATGCAGATGGGACAGATGAAGCCTCATCTGGCCAAGCGCGCATCCAATGAGACGCTGATTCCCCAGAATGCGAATACTACCAGTGAGTATATTGAGCTTCAGACCGGAGTCAACGCTAACATTCCGTAGAATTTGCGGTCGATGGAACAGCCATCCCAGATGTTGACTTCGACATCGGCGAGTCCTACGCTGGTCTTCTCCCCATTAGCTCTGCTCCCAATGCCTCCGAGCTCTACTTCTGGTTCTTCCCGTCTTCTAATCCAGCTGCTTCTGATGAGGTCACCATCTGGTTGAACGGAGGACCAGGCTGTTCCTCCCTTGAGGGTTTTCTCCAGGAGAACGGCCCCGTCCTCTGGCAATACGGCACCTACAAGCCCGTCCAGAACCCCTGGACGTGGGTGAACCTCACCAACATGATCTGGATCGAGCAACCCGTCGGCACTGGTTTCTCTCAGGGCGAGCCCACGGCTCAGTCAACGGAAGAGGCGGCGCAGGAGTTTTTGGGCTTCTGGAAGAACTTCATTGATACCTTCGGTCTGCAGAACAAGAAGGTTTATATTACTGGCGAGAGTTACGCCGGGAAATACGTTCCTTACTTCGCCGACGCTATGTTGGAGAAGAAGGACAAGACCTACTACGATGTTCAGGCTATCTTGATCTACGATCCTAGCGTCGCCTCCGATGGCCTCTTGGAGCAAGGTAAATCTAACCCCTTCCCATTTCAACCAATTCTATAGCTCTAACTTTCCTTAGTCCCTGCCGTTCCCTTCGTAGACCAATGGGCCGGTCTCTTCAACTTCAACCAAACCTTCATGAAGGAAATCCACCGCCGTGCCGACAAATGCGGCTACACGCAATACCTCAAGAAATACCTGACCTTCCCTCCTCGCCACGGCAAACTCCCGCAACCCCCCTCCTCCAAGACCCCCGGCTGTGATCTCTGGTCCGACATCCTCGATGCTGTGATGTTGACAAACCCGTGCTTCGATCTGTATGCCGTGCAGACTACATGTCCGCTGCTCTGGGACGTTCTTGGGTTTCCCGGGTCGATTCCTTATCTCCCTGAAGGATCTCAAATTTACTTCAACCGCTCTGAAGTTCAAAAGGCTATTAACGCTCCTGTTGAGAACTGGGATGAGTGCTCCGATGGTGTACTAGATAAGGATACGAGCCCCGACTCCTCCTACACCGTACTCCCCCGCGTCATCGACAAGCTCGAGCGTACAATGATTGTGCACGGTGAACTTGACTTTATCCTGCTCTACCAGGGTACGCTTATGACGATTCAGAATATGACCTGGGGGGGTAAACAAGGATTCCAGAAGGAGCCGAAGGAGGAATTCTTTGTTCCTTATCATGATGAGGTTAGCCTCAGCACTATGTCTGCGGCTGGCGTGATGGGCATCGCGCATACGGAGAGGAAGTTGACGTGGGTCCAGCAGGCGCTTAGTGGACATATGGTGCCGCAGTATCAGCCGAGTAGTGCGTATAGACAGTTGGAGTTTTTGTTGGGGAGGATTGAGAGTTTGAATGATCAGAAGGGGAAGTTTACAACGCTGCAGTAGGGGGGGTGTAAATGGGAGGAGTAAGGATAAGAAGTTGAAGTATAGAGGGCTATCTTATTAGGATAGTGAATAGTAGTGTTTACTGTACTCCTTATCTCTTTGGTTTTGAAAGATGTTTTGGTATCTATCTGAAAGCTTGCTCTTGGTTTGTTCTCAGCGAAGTCCTCTGTTGACTGGACGTTCTAATCCTTACTTCACAACACCATTTGAAGCTAGGGACGACTTATTTCTCTTTTGTCCTAATATAACTTCGTCCTTCAGCTTTCTGTTTCCAAATATACCACAGGACTGCTCCTGTCTTCTTCGCGGTACACCCATACTCCACATAGTCACAGTACCGTCAATCTACCACTTTTCTCTCTCTCTTACCCTTCTAACTATATGGTGCTGCATCAATTATATCGCTAAACTAACACGATTTCTTCTCACTAGTCTTTCGTATTCATTGATAAGGCTTCATCATGTATAAGTGATTGTACATATAGTTTCCTTAAGTCCTGTATGAATCATGGCACACAAGCTTGCATCTTATTATCTGAATCTTGGAGATAGATACCAGGTTATATCAACCTTGCTTAATGCTAGTAAATGCATAGCAAAGTTTCAGACCGCTTAGAGAGCATTGTTCATGATATGAATATGCCCCTAAGATTTAAGTTAAGTATTATATCAAGCTTTTCCTCGGTTAAGGAATCTATACCTTGTAAAACGTTTTAAGAAATACGAAGCCATAACGAGATACTCCTCGCAATAACATTTCCTATAGTGAAATGTCCATTTATCACTAAACTCACATTTAATTACTAACAGTCACAATCTCTGTCCACCCCATCCAACTTGTCCAATCAAGAAGTTTTGAAACAGGTTCTTTGTTGTAAGAGGAATTGCATATTAGTAACATTCCTCTCTACTTATCCCTCCATATCTCGACTTCTGTATATATAGGTTAGTAGCGGGAAGAGGGGAACGAGAAGGAGAGAAAGAGCATGGGTAGGGTAGGGGTAGGGAAGTAGTGGGTGGTTTGGAAAAGCGGGGCTAGGGGAGGTGGATGGAGAGGGAAGGAGAGGTGGAGGGTATAATTACTCGTTTTTAGATCAACAACATGCTTAGAAGAGGCAATGCTATTGATAATGTATAAGAAATCTAGAATAAAACTATCTTATTATATAATTAAGGATATAGCGACGAACCGGTCTTTAACTTCTACGCTCACTGCTGTCCCCTTCAACACGCCTAGGTGTCTTCTCGTAGTGCCATATACAACTTCAATTTGGAATCGAGCGTCGTACGCCGTGAACGCAGTTCAAGGAGATACATAAATGGTATCGTGAACGACGCCAAACCATTTATCGATGATAGGAATATATGCGGTTAGCGGTGGATGGCCGTCACTGGCGTTAGAAGCGTTGGTTAGTGTCAATCAGTATATTTAAAACATTTAATCGAGGCTAAACTATGCATTCTCAGACCGTTGAAAAGATTACAGCCTTGGATCCAGCATCCGGCAGCAGTATATCCACAAAAGAAATTCACTTAAGCATCGTCATAGCAGTCATTCTAAGATAGCCACATACTACCCACAGATCCAACCAACCATCTCTCCCTATCCTCCTCCTTAGCCCCCCACTCATCAAGGACAACACCTCCAACAGTTACCCTGCCCCACACACCTCTCTCCAAACTCTTCCCCGTTCCTCCTGTCTCTGTTCTTCGCCCTCTTTCCTTCCCCCTTGATCAAATCACTTGCCTTCTCCGCCACTGCATAAACAGTAGCCTGCAACCCACCGCTCACAATCATCGGCATAATACTAGCATCAACGATTCTCAAACCCTCAACTCCATAAACTTTTAGTTCCGTGTCTACCACGCCTCCAAGCTCCTCCGGCATCATAGCAGCCGTCCCACTAAGGTGCGCGAGACCAGGCTGGAGGTTGCCCGGGCCACGATAGGAAGCAGTGGCATATGTTAGGGATTCGAGGATCTCAGCCTCAGTATGGTACTGAGCACCTGGATTAATTTCTACGGGATGGAAATGTGCTAGTTGCTGCCTCTTCCAGAACTCCCGCGCGAACTGGACTTGCACAATAAGTACCCTTCTATCCAACGAATTCTGCATGGTGTTGTACTGCACAACCGGGGGTCCCCCTGGGTTTGTCGAATTAAGAGTGATGGTGCCACGGGAGACAGGTTTCAAGAAACTGGAGTAGGCAAACCCGCTCCCTGTAAACGGGAACTGCGCGATCGTAACATTAGGGTTGATGTAAGAAGCTGCTATGATATCGCGCTGTTTCAAAAACCCCTTGAACAAGGGCGGAGAAGCGGTGTAAATAGGCGGGAGATAATACAAGGCAGTCTGCGCGAGGAGGCCGGCCCAGATGTCGTGGAGTGTGATGGATGGGGTGATGATAGATATCATTTGGGAGAGCGAAAGAGCGACGCCTAAACTAGGGGTTCCGCCGGCTATGGGGCCTGTTTTGTGGTTCCAGTACTCTTCCCATACCGAAGCGTTGTATGTTGCGTTTGTGGAGATGGTGTTGGGGTTCGGGAAGGCTTGGTGGGAGATATTGAAGTTTTGGGTGACCGTGGCATGGTCTTGGAGGTTAGCGCCTATGCCTGGAATGTCTTTCTTTACTCTTATGTGTGCAGCTTCCAGCACTGCTTTGGGGCCGAGACCCGAGACCTGGAGGAGGTGAGGAGTGTGCACTGCACCAGCGGCAAGAATGACTTCTTCCCTCGCGTAGACTTCGCTGGTCTCCTTCGTAATTCGAGAAGCGATTTTGACGCCTTTAGCCACCAACTCCCCTCTCTTCTTATCAAAAAGAATCTCCACAGTTGTATGCAGCGTCAACAACCTCAAATTCTTCCTCTCCGCAAACACCGGATCATAATACGCTTTCCTCGCCGTACTTCTCGTCTGATCCCTTCGATCAACAGTCGACGGAATCCAGTAAACTCCCGGCTCATTTCCAGCCGCAATATCCCTTTTCTTCTCCACTCCCTCAACCCCCGCATTCCTCCACGCTTCAAAAAACAGCTGCAGATCCGGATACTGGAAATCTGAGATCGTGACATGCAGCGGTCCGTGATCCCACATTGCCGGATCATATGTCATGTTCCATTCTTTTGCTGTGTCAGGCGATGGAGGAAGGAAGGTGGAACTTTTCTTGAAATAAGGGAGAAGACCTTCCCAGCCCCAGCCTGGGTTTCCGAGGGTCTCCCAGGCATCGTAGTCCGCGCGACTGCCGCGCATGTACGCCATACCGTTGACGACGGAACCGCCGCCGACGACGGAGGCAACGGGGACGGAAGTGGTTGCATTGCGCAAATATAAATTGGGCGCTGAAGGGAAGTTTTGCATGACACTGGTGTCCAAACCGTTGGCCCAATAGGGAATGATAGCCTGGGGTTTGTTGTCGAAGTCGCCGCGTTCAATTACGAGGACGGTCGCTGAGGACAGGGGTTAGGAGCGGAGTTGTTTGAAGGGATTGGGATTTTACTGTCAGGGTCTTCAGTCAATCGATTCGCGACGACAAGCCCTGATATCCCGCCGCCTACAATTATATAATCATACGTCTTTCCATAGACATCTTCTGAGGCTGACGAGAGCGTTGAAAGCAAAACTAGAAGCGCAGTGGCGCGCAAAACAAACCAAACGTTAGACCACTCCATTTTAGTGATTAATGATTGATGGTATGAAGCAAAACCAGAACCGTAGAATGTGGAGAAAGAGAGATGTCTATATATCTTTATCTATTCACAGCTTAGCCTGTATTCTTCCAGCACTCTTATTGATCCCAAGCGCCTAGTCGAGCTGAACTGCCCTGGCGGCTTACGAATCCACCCTCAAACAGCCATGATATAGTAAAAATTAGAAAAATAAAATAAAATTAGAGTAAGTGCAACTTTAATTACGAGGGTAGAATAGGAAAAGCAACGTTGGAGAGGGGTTACAATACATTCGTGCTCAGAAGTACCGGCTGGGCGTAAAGCTCGGCATATTTGGGGGTCCCCATTCCCCATGGAAGTAACCTTACTTCTATCTCCAATATCGCTATTGCGACATTAAATGCTGCTGAACTAATAGTGAGAAGGTTATATGACACGCTAATTGGGCCCTCTTGTGGCCCCTCCGATAATCAGCCCAAGGATGGAGTCAGCCTTCTGCAGAATGAGGTGACAAATCGGTGTATATAGCGAAGCCATTGAGTCAGGCATCTCTGCGGTGGACATGTGAGGCCTTTCTTCGGACGAGAAGCCGAATAGTTGGTCGGGAAGAGCAGAACTATTTGGTTTTTGGTTCCCTGTTATGATAGCGGTATATGTGCTGAGGGTTTAATGACTAGCATGAGCATGGGTCGACTATGGAATACATGCTGGGTGAGGGGACGTCAGTATTGGAAACGGACCTTGATAGCTTCTGAGGAATGTGCTCAGAAAGCGATAATGAAAAGGGAAGATTTGGAACCGAATCGTCATCCAATGTCCGGAACGCACAGCCGTAATACAAGACTTCGTGCATCCAAATGCAATCCAACCTGTCCAAAGAAACCAAGTACGCAAATCATGCTTGGACAAGGGTCATAATATCCCGTCTCCCTCCGCCAGAACACAACCACCTTTTCCTCCAAACCAACCTTATTCTTTATCAAATACAGCCTTCAACCCCTCCCTCGCCCGGCCCCCACAAGCCCTCTCCAGCGTCAAAAATGCAAAATGCCCCCCAACAACCGGCCTAGCAAAGAAATTCGGTCCCCCAGGTGGGAAACCACCCTCACCCTCTGTATAATACAAATCCGTAAACGCCCTATCACTGGTCGTCTCATTCAACCACGTCGCCACTCTATCCAAAATATCCGAGCGAACTTCTTCAGAAGCGACGGCTGCGGCTTCAAATTCCCAGTCGGATTTGGTGTAGAGATGGCGGGAATCTAAGGGTAAGCCGTATTTCTGCATCACGGCTGCGTACCACGAGGATTGGATTTTGTAGATCTTAGAGGGGATAAAGTCTTTGGTTATGGGGGTGCGGCCGTTGGAGCCCTTTTGCGGTTGGGGTTGAGGCTTCAGTGGGCGCTGATGCTCATGACCTTCGGGCTGAGCATACTCTACGGATGGAGTGGAGGCGTTGTGCGTAATGGATGGATGGAAGCAGAGGAGAGCGTCCGCATAGAGGGAGTAGAGCGTGGTCCAGCTGCCGTACCAGTCGTAGGCGAGTTTGGCGTGGGAGCCGTCACGTGAGATACCCAATTCTTGCCATCTGGTAATGTAGGTGTCCGAAATGTTCTGGTGAAACAATTAGATAATATCCATATTGGACGTCAGTAAACATACCCTGAAGTTCTTAGCATCATCGTCCTTGCCTAAGATATCGGCCAGCTCGCTCATGGCTTTGATTCCAATAATACCCTTGAGGGCTAAATTTGTTTGAAGAGCAAGCCAACCTGCGAAGTCATCCGTGGAGACTGGGAATTATTAGCAGTGATGGATATCAAGCCAATCTCTGTATGCTTACGTTGGTTATGGGGCTCCAAGCTAAACTCAACTAAATAGCTCGTCCATTGCTTCCAAAGCCCGTAGCTCTCTTCCAGCCACTCCTTGGCTTGTTTAACCCCCTTGGCACCACCACCCCATGTGTCATCAATCTCTCCAATACCGGCATGCATCCCCAGTCGACTGAGTTGCAAGGGTTTATCTTTCGACGCATCGTAACCTCTATCGCCAACCGTTGACCACACGGACTGGGCCTCCTCATCAGTACCATAAGTCATAGAATTTACTAAGGCCAGACCCATAATGAGCATATCACCGCATTCCTCCACTGGCATGTACTCATCCCTTCCATCAGCATGGCCGGTTTGGTTAGGGAAATGCGTTCCTAAGTCGTGCATGGAGTATTTGTTGGGGTACTGACCGCTAAGCTGGTGCTCAATAAGGGGCTGAAGAAGGTATGCGGCCCAGCGAGGGTTGGTGTATAAGAAGAACGGAAACGCCGGGAAAATGACGTCGACAGTTTGGCAGTTACCGTTAGATGATATTTCCTTGAGGAAGAGCAACGGACTTTCAGCAGTTCCCGAAAAACTCGTGGCACCCAGTGCCTGACGCGCTGATAGTGCTACGATGTCGACGTATTTGGAGGAACCAGATTTGTAAGCATCAATGCGAAGCTGGTCAGAGTAGTTCCTAGCCAAGCTTTCAGCGTTGGCGAAATCGCCGTAATGGTATGTGAGAAGGGCATCGTCGGTATGGAACCATGATTTCCAGAGCGGACGCATGAGGGTTAATCCGCGAGCTGATGCGAACTGTACCACTGGATCCTGGATGTGGGCCAGAGTAAACAGAGCACTGGCTTTTCCACCTGAGTTCTCCAGTTGGAATGATTTGGCGAAAGCGAAAACCGGCTCTTCTTCCATGATACCTCTGAACTCAGTGTCGACTTCATTCTGCAATGTTCCGGTCCGAGCGAATCTCTGACGAAGTAGTGCTGAAGTGCCGCATTCATGGCGGACATCCGAAGAAGCCGTGAAGTGTAGTTGTCCCCATTCGGGCTGGTCCCAAGACTCGGTGAATATTTGTTCTACTTCCCTCCTTACTTTGAACGTTTTCAAAGGTTCCGTTTCTTCATCTGGAGTAGCTTCATTCTCTTGGAACTCCCATACAATCTTATTTCCGCGGTTTCCGCTGACCCATTGTCCGTTCACGTCAATGTATAGGTTTACATCGAATGCGCCTTTGACGTATACTTTCACGTATGCCGCTGGAATCGACTGCCGCAGAGTCGAGGAGGGCGTAACAGGGGAAAGGAATGAAAGGATGATCTCGAGCTCATCGACATCAGGGAACTTGGATGGGGCCGGAAGGGTATATGTAAGGTTGGTAGTGGAAGCATCGTATGTAGCGCCCCGGTAATCGGGGTAGGCAAGCTTATATCTAAGCAGAGAGTATCAGCGGATGGTCTCCCCTAGTGGTGGTTCACGTACGCTTCGTCCTCCTTGTCCAATGAATCGTGCGGTCGTCCCAGAAGAGGATATACGGTGTTCGTATCAGGTAGAGAGGCTAAGACGCCAAAGCCGACCTATATAATTGTAATCAGCGTTACTGAATACATAGACCATGATGGAACGCCTGGGACGTTTCACGACAAGCTGTAGGTGGTAGAAAGCCTGAATTACCTCGTTGCCAGTCCAAAACATTGGCCATTTGTGCCATGGTTCCTTTCTCGCGTTCCCCAGCCAGGTACTCAGATATGGATTGCGGACAATAAGAGGAAGAACAGGCGGTTTGATGTTGGAAGTTTCTTCGCCGTTTACGAGAAGCGCTGAAGCAGCGAGCGCTAGTAGAGCGGACAAGTGCATTGCGTCAGTCCAGGATGAAGGCAGCTTGGTTTAAAAGAAGAGATTCGCCGAAACCAAAGCACGATAGACAAGATACAATTATAGAAGCCTTAGTAGAGATATCATGAAGCGCAACAAAGAGCTCAGTATACAACAGAGCGGATGATGTTTCGTGGAGCATGTTGTAACTGGAGGGAAGTCAGACGATTACCCCAGAGGCTCGGGGGGCCTACAATTGCGGGGGAGAGCTGTCGGACACCAGGGTCCTGAAACGAACACGGCCAATCATCAACATCATGTTCCTGGCAGAGGGAAAGGTCATCTTTGCTAAACATTTGAACTTCGTCTCATTCTTCAATTCTATCTTTTCAGTCTTCATGCTCTACCGCAGTAAACTTCCATTGTAAGACATCAAAAATAGGTTGTAATAGTTGCACCAGCAGCAGAATATAAATTTCGAACAGACAATCTTGCGGAGCTCCTATCACCCCGCTGGATGCGTGATGCCATCAACTCCACCGGAGCCAGTTCAATTTAACTCTTGACGCATCCTTCTATGCTCATACTCCGCACCTCCTCAGCCGATCCCCCGTTCTCCGATCTCTTCTTCAATGCATTGGTAACGGCAGATACCAATCCGGGCACTCTTTTTATTAGAGGTGGTGTTGATAGGCCTTCTCTGACCGATCTTATCGGAGTAGGAGTCCTCTCCGCCCAGTCTTCCATCTGATAAGCAGGATGCGGTTTATATTCGAACGAGAAGCTGCCGTTACTCTTTCGTGGGGTCAGAGATGCGGTCCAGGGTGTCTGCACTGAAGGAGCCAGCTGCACCGACGGCGGGATCGACAGTCGCTTCAGCTTCTTTGCACTGAGTGTGACGCTATGCTGCGCTCCTTTTCCTTCTATAACTTCTTTGTTTCCCTCTGTATCGGACTTGGTGGTACCGGTGGGGAGGTCATGTGGCCGTGGCGATGAAGAGGTGGGTGTGGCGTCACTGTCCTCCGACCGAGAAGCGGCTCTGTTGGTTCCCTCTGGCTTCAGCCCATCTCTGACTGCCATCTTCCCGCCAATACTGCCTTTGCGGTTTAGATAGGTGTCGAAAAGCAGCGAGGAGGTCTCGGAGAAGTCACTCCCTTCGTCAAATACTCCTAATTCTTCAAGCTGTTCTAATGTACGTTAGCTGGAACGATCCTCCTTGTGCGTCTAGAAACATTCACCCCAAGTTCGATAGTGGTAGCAGAAAGTCGCAAAAGGCTGGTCAATAGCATCGATGAGGGCGAACTTGTAGAATCGTTTCGGTTCGTTGCCCTTCGAGCGGCCAGCGTTGACCAAACTATGGGTTCCTAATCAGCTCAAAATTCTCTTCAACCAAACCTGTCTTGATCACCTTATTCCTGGAGTTTGCTTTGGGGGCTTGTCCGCTTGCTCTAGTTGTCGGGGTATTCTTTTCCTGCCTCTTGCTCGGTGCACTGTAATCTCCACGAAGTTGGAAGAGTCGTAGCCGTTGACAGCATTCTTCTTTCGCTTTCCACCCATCTTATCCAAAGTCGAAAAGCAAAAAAACCTCTTCTCTATCCGCTTCTTGTCCGAACTAGAGTCTGCTTTTTCGTGCAGTACGAACACTGTCTTTCCGCTCCAATTGTCTTCCTTCCCACAGCTCCAGCTCACGACATGCGTCCCATCAATATACATCTTGAACAAGAAGTACGCTGTTACATCCGGAATAGGCGGGGAGATAGAATAGTTGATCCAGAAGTGCGAGCCTGGAAAGGCTGGAATGTAGACGTTACATGTCGACGCGTCGTCATCGACAGCCTTGAGGGCTGCGATGCCCTTTGAGCAATTATTGCCGCCCTCTTCTGACTTTGGAGTCGGTGGATAGTATTCGGGGAAGGTGTCGATATCGAATTGGGAACGCAGCTCCAGGTTGATGCTGCGGAAACTTGGCATGGTGCCAGTAAGAAGTTGAAGACTTACTCTGGCGAAGATGAGACCGGACGAGGGTTGGGAGGAAAAGTAGTTACCGTTCTGGGAAGCGTCGAGGATGTCGGATGGCTTGGCGAATCTTCAATTTTCTCACTCACCACCATCGTAGAGTTCGCCATGTAGATGTGACGCGCTGCTGCCCACTTCCCGATAGGTGGTGTCTGGTAAGAGTTGAGCAATATTCGCGTGAACCCTCGCTCAGCCCCTCCCTGTTACTTAGCAGTCACCTCTATGTCTTCTACTTTAAAGTTCTTTCTCTCTGCACTTTTGTAGCTTTATATCTTCTTCTTCTCCTTCTCCTTCTCCTTCTCCTTCTGCTTCTCCTTCTCCTTCTCCTTCTCCTTCTCCTTCTTCTATAATATGCTGAACTTTCTTATTTCTTCCTGCTCTACTCTTCTTTACCAAATAGGCTTCGAAACCGGTAACCATTCACCTTTAGTGGCAAGAGCATTCACTAATCACTCTCCGTCGCTTAGATAACCCGGCCTTGGCACGCAGACATATCTATCTGTTTTGACCTCGTCTGTTACTTCTTCCCTGGCTCATAAAGTTCTTTCCTTCTCTCTACCACTACCCCAGAGCACAACTTTCACTGATTTTCCAACCGCCTTGCATCGCTTTCTTTTCGACTTTGCACACTCAGCAATCAACTGATTGTCGGTGTTGACAATGGCTACTTCAGTCTCTGTCCATGACAGCAGGCACAACTCAGCTCCAAAGACTCACGCGCTCTCTCTGACCAATAACCGCAACATGGACTCCCTCACCCCCATTGAACTGGCCGAGTAAGTATTTTCCAACCTTACTTGGTGATATCGAATTAACAGCCTTAGACCCAAGATGGATCCAAAGGTCAATATCTTCGTCTGGCCCATAGACGACCACTACATCGGCATTGAAAACGCATTTGAAAATGTACTCACTCACTTCTCTGGTTTTGCGAAAAAGGAACTCGTGGACCGCCACGCCAAATCCTTGGTTCTCCCCGATGTTCCGAAGCACATCGCGACATTTATTTATCGCCAGATGCTCATGGGTGACAAAGGCGTTCATGGGCCTAGTTTGAAGCTTGAGAATCTCCGAGTGCCCGAACTTCTAGCATTATATTCTCACTGCAAGAACATCGAGTATGAATCCCTCATGGTCCAGGCCATCCACTGCCTCCGCTTCAGATTGCAAACCGTCTTGCTAGATGTCAATCAGCTGTCGATTATCTTCAAGTGAATTCCAGAGTTACGCGAAGGTGCTGTGCAACACGCTCGCTCGCTTCATGCTTGAGCCGTACACGATCGACTACACCTCGTATCTTGCATTTTAGCGAGCTAATCAGGACTTTGGAACCATATTGAACAAATACATCGTCGACGGCTTGAAGCTTCTTACCCCAACAAGGCTATATTCTGCCAACACTTACCGCAAGGCTCAGCATCAGAGAAGGGGACCTGACAATGAAACGGCATGCAAGCCAGTCAACGTGCTGGGGCTCTCACAGAACATCATCAGCAACAATATATTATGCATCGGGCCCGGCATCCCTGGTCAGGGTCTAATGAAATCGCCCACCATATTACAACGACTGTTCTCTTAGAGGTGGAGAAGGTATCATGTTGGACGTTAACGGTGGCAAGCGCATTGCAGAGATTGCAAACGACCAGTGTGCTTCCAAGACTAAGAAGTTGTCAAGGCAGACCTTTTGGAAGTGCCACAAGCGAGGGAATATTCGAGATGCTTGTCCCTTTTCTCTTCTCCGGATTATTTCTGATGCGAACCCTCTCGCTGAAGGCTATCCAGCTGCCGATGACAACCTGGTCGGCGCTGCCCACCCCATCGATGTCGTCAAGCCCGTCGCTGTAGTCAATCCAGTTCCCTATGCCAAAATTGTAGATGCCGTTAATACTGTCGTGCCCGTCAGCATAGTCGATGGTCCACCTCAGCCCAAAAAGGATCGCCGTAAGTGTCACAAATGCAAGCAGACTGGACATATTTGCAACTTTTGCCCAAACTCTAAGGACAACCGATTCCAACGCATCAAGCACGACGCTGCCATTGACCCTGCTGTTGCTCCAGGGTATTGTGATTCCGCCCTCGTTCACGGAAACCAGATTCCCAGTGAAACAGCCTTTGGCATCTGTGTAGAGACTGGCCATACCAGCCACCACTGCCCGCAGTGAAGATGTTACGCTTGAGGGGGCGTCGGCCATCGCGCTCGTAGCTGCCCGCTTCCTGGGAAACCGCCCCCGATGGACCTCGTCTTTCTCATCTCGACCGCCGGAGCAGTGGTCCTAGCCGCCAGGAGCGACGAATGGCCGAAATCACCAAAAAAAAAAGCGAGGGCATTGCTACGTTTGGAAGGGAGGCCCACGTGTGACAGGTAACGCGCACTGGTTTGGTTATCTAGGTGCCACACTGGAGTTGCCATCGGTTTCGTAACTTTCAGTATAGCGGAAGTTGCTGGAACGTATCACCACAACTTCCTTCCTTAATATACTTTAAGTTCACCATCATCGGCTCATTACTACCGATTCTACTTACTCCCAATGTATCGACAGACCGCAGTGTCCTTTGCGCATCTGGATGAAGGTGTTTGCTACCTTCATGGCGAGAGTATTCACTCATGGCGATCATGTGGAATCAACCCACCACTATGATATCCTGCATATAGATATATGCCCTCTATAGTGCGGATGGAAACTGGGAATACACATTTCTGGGCGCTCTTCATGCATGGAATATTCCTCAGTGAAGCTCTAGAGTACGTGATGCGTTTTGTTTTCCAAGGACAATGTCGTCATGCTTCGCTAGCCTACATCAAATGACTCTCTCTCTGTACGATTGTTCCAGATCACGGATATCAGAATTTCTGATACTCATTCTGGAATTATACACTGACACTTCCTGGCAGCGAAGTCTTCAATCAGTTCCCAGACATCACCTCGACGCTACCTCAGCTTCGGGTTTCCACTTTACCCCTTCAGAGGGCTGGAAAGGGCTAAAAAGTGTGAAATGAGGGGCTAATAATCACTGCCAAGCGGAACCCTCCCGTAGATATTTTAAGAGAGACGGAGAGCCTGATTATTATAATGGCCCATGCTCTTACATGAACAACAAATTGGCCGAGTGTGAGAAGGAAGATGGTACCAATTCAAAGTCCCGCAGTCACCCAAAAGTGTCATACTTATTGCAGAGGAATCATCGTGCAACTTGGCGAGCAGTCCCAAGCATGATAGTCATAAGAGTGGGGGATAAAGATGATGAGCTTCCGGTGGATGGAGCTTCGGAAAACCGTCTGAATCATTGCACGATAAGAATGAACAGCCGTCTGAAACTATCTTTCGATCAGAATGAAAACTGTCTGCATCATAGGAGGACGAAGATAAAGAAACTATCTGAACCATCGCCCACACTTGCACTGAGTCACAAAACCGCGACTCTCTGTTGTGACTTCCAGCGGGTCATTATGGGAGCATGGCCAGCAAGGGGACCAGAGTAGAAAGGTATGGGGTGATTGTATGGTTTGGAAACCCTTGCTGATCTAGATGCGCTAAGGACGGGTACGGCTCCATCAGCTTCTCCATAAATCTTATCTCAAGGCCACTTCATTAAAGTTCTCCCTTTTCTTTTCCCTCTTGCAGTCGATATATCTACTGTCTTCGTCATGGCAAGAGGCAAGAATGCAAAACAAGAAGCTGCCGTTGTGCCGCGACTGCGTGCTCACTGGTACAAAACTGCCAGCCAATTCTTACCCACCTCATCTTCTAACTCTCCATATTACCCGTTCCTCTCATTATCTCCAAATATCGAGGCTTATTTAACTTATACACTCCTTCAAGTCCCAGGTGATCATCCAAGGCCGTAAGTTCCTCGTCTTCGGCATAGGAACCGTATATATACCAACCAAGTGCTCTCTAGACCCTGATGGACGGGCAAACTAAGGACTTCTAAGACTCGTGATGTGTTGCATATCCCCAAGGCTGTGCGCAATGTCATTGGCCCGAGGTGCTGTAAGTCGGAATTGTACGAGCTGAATTTTAGTTCGCGTCCTGGAAATAAAGAGACTTTGTACAGGCGGGGGTGGGAGGGTCTCCAGAGGTTATTACGGGGTAGGGGTCTGGCGAACTGGGGCTTGGAGAGCTCTACTGAGAATAGTTAAAAAGAAAGCCCTCTGGCAGGCTCGGATCCAGGCTATGCTCCACACAATGAGGGAGGGTGGGGGTTGATCAATTGGAATTCTGGCTGGCGCGGTTTACGTCGAGGCTTACGTAGAAGGGGAGAGAAGACGGAGATAATTGTATGGGCGAGTTTGGGTGGATTGTAATGCCTGATTCTCTTTTTTCTAGAAGTGACAGCAAGATCACTCTCAGGGGAGTTAATTGAAAGACTCTCGACCACTCCTACTAAGAAAGCTTTCACCATAACCAGCGACCACAGCGGCGCTTTTTCCCTCCTTCTCACGTTAGCCGTCTGCTCTTCCTTTGTCAAGCATATTTTTACGGACCAAGCTTTCCGTTGCCCTTAACTTGATAAACAGAAGACTGGATGAATCTTTTACCTCCAGAGGAACCTCTCTGTGCTTCTGGATGTACTGTGGCTTTCCCGCCTGCAAGTAAATCAGCATCCTCGAAAGCAGCAGGGAAACTGTCAACCAAGAATACTTTAAATTCGCAACAGATATCTAAGGACATCGCTTCAAATATTCTCATCCTAATTTGCTCTTATTAAAACCGAAAAATCTCGATACCAAGCCATGCTACTTAAACGACAAGCTTGTCAAGCATCCTTAGTAAATTCTTTCCGGGGAGATTGAATTCATTTCTTCTCGATATTTCTGAACTTTTACTCTAAAAGGACACTACTGCAGAGTGGGGTATGCTTTGCTCTAAGCATTGATATCACGTGTTCATAGGCCTGACTACAAACCAGGTAGCACGTTAAACTGAAATATTAATATTATATTGAGGAAAGGAATACATTGAACCTGTTTCAGATAACTGAATAAATCTCAACCTATCATTTAGGAAGTAGTAACAACCGGACGTACGAAGATACTCCTGAAGTTAAATGTACAAGAAAAAAAAGGGCGTACGAGTATCCACGCAAATTAATACCTGATCCCCTTCGGAGAGCAGGTCATAGATGCCCCCAAAATATCCAAAGCTAATCGGTAACTTGATTTGCTCAGTCTTCCCACTCATAAATTCAGTCCTCACCACCACTCTAATGACAACTGTACATTCGTAGCCCGTATCCTGAACTTAGTCTCCGAGACTGAATAACTATACATCATAACATCATGCCAATATTCAATCTTCATGACATATAAACCACCTCTTTTCCAATAGCAATACCCTCTTTACCCAACCACCACATTCCTCATTTTTCGCAGCATTGATACCTTTTTGGTTTCCCCATAAGCGTCGGATTTTGTGAGGTCTTCTCTTCGTCCAGTCCAAATATCCATCACCTCGGGCCTGACAATCTCCGTTTTATTCCAAACCTTATAACCCAAATACAGTCCCAAGAATACCGGAATCAAAATATAATTTATCACAAAGTCTTTGGCACTGAACGGCCTCAAAAACGCCGTATACCCCTGAAAGAGTATCAAGAAAACGTTGGCAGCGAGACAAGCGTATGTGCCCCACGGATACCAGAGAGCTTTGAACGGAAGGTTGTTGACATCTTGACCTTGGGCTTTTAATGCGGCGCGGAACCGGATGTGCACGAGTTCTATGACGGCCCATACTATGAAGGTGGTAACTCCGGAGAGGGTTATGAGGGCTTCGTATAGCACACCTGCCGAGGAAGACTGCGAGAGGAATGCTATACAAGCGAATAGGTTGGTGAATAGAAGTGCGGCCCAGGGGACGCCGCGCTTGTCTGCCGTACCGAGGATCTTAGGAGCCATTCCAGAGCGGGCCATGTGCGTTATGGTTCGGGAGGCCACGTAGAGGGAAGAGTTCCCGGCTGAAATGACAGATATGACAATCAGAGCGTTGATCAGATGAGCAGCGGGTGCGATGTTGGCATCCTTTAGTGCGATAGTCAATGGTGATGCGGCGGTCTTGCTATGTTGTCCAAGAAGTCGTTCATCGTTATATGGAATTAGGATCCCAATGAAGAACATCATGCCGACGTAGAAGATCAAAATGCGCCAAAATACTTGACTAATCGCTCGTGGGACGGCTCGACGGGGATTAGCAGACTCACCGGCAGTGATCCCGACCATCTCTGTGCCGGCGTAGAGCGTCCCAGCGATAACGAAAGTGCGAGCTACGCCGTTGATTGAATCAGCAAAGGCGCCTGGATTATGCCAGTATTTAAAACCGATCTTTTGAGGTCCGATGCCACCGGCCGAGATAACAATTGCCAGGATGAAGAATAGGGATAACGATATAACTTTGATCCTAATACTTCCTTAGCAGTGATGGCAAGTGAAGCAAGTGTTGGAGCAACTTACAAGGATAGCCAGAATTCGATCTCTCCATAGGCGAGGACTCCGAGCATACTAAGACAAATGAATATACCCCAGAAGATCAAAATCCAGCCCCATTGAGGAACCGCATCTGTCCAGTACATAACAACGAGCGAGATAGCATTGTACTCATTAGCAAGCACAGTGAGCCACAAATACCAATAAGCCCATCCAAGAGCAAAAGCCAAAGCTTCATCAATAAACCTTGTTGCATAATCGATGAATGATCCAGTCACGGGAATCACAGTAGCAAGTTCCCCCAAAGATTGCCTAGCTTACATCAGCATCCGAACAAAAATATCTCTCCGGACTAGGGCAATAGAATAAAGGACAGGAAGGAATTCATACATAACAAAGAAGACAATTATCCCCACCAGCGTAAAACTGATTAGGATACCCCCGGGCCCTGCGAGATGCAATGCGTTTCCGGAGCCGACGAGGAGACCTGGACCAATGATACCTGCAGTAAGAGAATTAGTGGTTATGTTCCATATAATGAATCATATAATGAATCATATAATGAATCATATAATGAATCATATAATGAATCTTAATATGCAAGATATAGAGATTACATACCTCCAATGGCGATCATCTGCAGATGTCTCGACTTCAACTTGCGATGTAACGGCGCAAACTCTGTCTGTACTTCATCTTCATATTGCCTCCCTTCTGCATCATGAATCTGCATACCGTCCTTGGTTCCCTTGGGGTCCTCCATTGTGGGTTGGTAGTGGGAGGCGTATCGCAGACAACTCTGAGGTCATTCTAAAATACCCGACGACATCGAAGAGCCTTGTTTTTGAGTAATACAGGGGCCTTGATAGGCGAAGCTCGCCAGCCGTGGCTCAGATAACGCAATAGTGTACTAGTAATGGATTGGGGGGATCTACAACCTTGGCGACGGAGATTTGGGATAAGAGACAGAAGGTGAAAGGGAGTTTGAAACTGAAAACGCGGGTTGAAGTTCATTCTAACAGATTTGACTGAACAGGATGTGAAGGAGAGTATTGTAAAAATTGCAGTTTCGAAGGGAGGTTCTTCATCCTTGGGCTCTATCAAATGATTTGGTGTTGAAAGAACGAAGCGTTCACAGTTCGCTTAAGGTAGCCCACCTCCGCACCCCGCACTCCACACTCCACTCACGTGACATACCAGTCCTATTACAAGTCCGTATATCAAAAGTCAGGGAGCCGGAACGATTGATTCTCAGAAAGAGAGAACAGTAGTTCCGAAATGAACTCAAATCTGATGCTCCATTATCCCACCATATACCTTCCGCGTGTCGAATGTGGCTCAGGATAGCGACAGCTTCTTGTCAATCATCATAGATGTAAACTTCAACTCAAAAGAAGCCATAAAGATCATAGCGTTTTAGTATAACATCTCGACCTACCGATGCTCAGTTTCGTTGAACGGGCAAGCCGTGACGCACACTTTCAGCCGTCGTCGGAATAGTATCCTGGCACGAAGAACTCAAAGGGCAGTCTCTCCATCGATCTCTCTCTCTTTCCCTCTGTACCCTTATGATCAGGCATCCTTTCGTCACCGCATAACATGCAGCCAGCTTTTTAATAAGTAGCTGTTTTCCAGCCATCCTCTGTCTTGGCAGACGTCCAAACTAAAAGCGCGCAGAAAAGGACCTTCACCCTTTCATGGTTTCCTCAGATATTCCTTTTCGTCTGCCATATAAGGGGGGATATATTGAACACCTTTTTCTCATTGAACGGTTTCGGGGGTTGAGTATCCTTTCAACTCCTCTAAGGCGCACAAGATACGGCGTCTGTGGATACTCACTCTATGATCAGAGGAAGGACGGCATCCAATCGTCAGGTGTTTCCTCAAAACTTGTTTCTACCCGTACATGTACTGAAGGCCATGGTCGTAGCGCAAACTGAGAACA
This sequence comes from Delitschia confertaspora ATCC 74209, assembly GCA_010093945.1. Lineage (NCBI taxonomy): Eukaryota > Fungi > Ascomycota > Dothideomycetes > Pleosporales > Delitschiaceae > Delitschia > Delitschia confertaspora. The sequence goes on along the minus strand of ML993938.1, from coordinate 23,267 downwards.
GTAAGTATAGTATCCAATCCTCTCTCTTTCGAAGCTCTGGCGCTTTCCCAAGTGTTCAGTCTTGAAGCCCCCGGAAAGCGGGTCTCGCTCATCCAATTCTGGTTTCCAGAATCCCTCTCATTTTTCGTATATTCCGGTTTGCCTATGAAGTTGCCGGGCCTTGTAATGCTGGGTTGCGGTCAGCTGCTCTTGTTACATCAGGTTTCACAGTATCTGGCGGTCCTAGAGCGCTGTGGTTGTCCCTAAAGACATATGATCCAAATTCTATACGGTTTGTGATTCTGTAACAAAGGAAATGACGATAAGAAGAGAATTATAGACTCACTCGAAGAAGTTCGCCTGAGTCCAAAGCTAATATGGACAGTGCAGCCGGATTGGCCAAGTAAGATTAGAATAAGGAATGCGAGAGAGT
>ML993938.1:0-22845 GCA_010093945.1 Delitschia confertaspora ATCC 74209 | reverse complement strand
GGGGGGGGGGGGGGTTCTGTGAGCCTTTCCCGCGTAGTGCGATGCTTTTTTACGTCGCCGACCCCAAGACGCATTTCCTCGCCAGTGTGAATGAAGGCAGACTGAGATGACTCCGCAATGTGTGTCCATGATGGAATTTCCCGCATGATACTATCCCTCCGCACGGGATTTTCACAAGTCTAGAAAAACCCGAATTGTCTCTATTAAAGTACGGACCACATCGACTCACTGGTGGTTGCTTTGAACTAGAGCGAATTCATGTAGAGTTTATACCGATGTAGCATTATCTTTAGGTTCCTCTTGTCGACAAGAACGTATTTGAATTTGAGGTCGCGAAGCTTGTGAAGGACAGCTGCGTTGGCAGGCCCCTAAATATTCTTCGAGAGAAGTGGTGATTGTGGAAGTAGAGGCGAAGAGTTTCGGTCTTAAGGCCGCAAATATGCATCCCACAACGCCAGTATCGCGCTCGGCAAGAGACAGATAGCATCTCCTGTCAATGAGAGGAAGGGAGAGAGTGCAGAGATCCGAGAAAGCAACGCTGAGTCAGTCAAAATTTAGGGGCAAGTAGAAAAGACTACCAACTGCTTGTGGCCGGCTTCCTCATGTGAAAAGTTCTTTGTACTTTATTCCACTTCGGAGTGCGACATCCAACAGCACCTGCAAGGTCAGGCCCCACATTCTTTCTGCTTTCTGTCCAGTCAAGATCCGAAAAGAGAACGGGCTCATAAATATTTTCATTCTCAAGGCATGAATCGAAGCTTGGGCAGTCAGTCTACCCATGGATTCTGCTAGATCGTCTGCGGTGGTTATCGTCCTATCAAAGGGTAGTCCTCCTTGGGCCATTCGATATGGAGAGACTGCACCACCTGACAGAGATACTTATGATGAGATATCTCAACCTGAGCGGGCAACTCTTCTGATAGCGTAGATTTTACCATCTTGGAGTACCTCACTATAAAGGCATGGAGAGAGCGAGAACTGAGTAGCCTTGAAGTGAAGCGAAGAGACCCGTGGTCATGGGGACTGAGCCAATTGTTGGCCATGTCCAACGACTCATATAAGTGGAGTAGATAACATTGTTGGTAAACTTAAAAGATTCAGAAAGTCCAGCCAATATTGTTCAAGGAACAGAAAGGTATAAACTTCCTGAAGACGCTCAAGGGTAGAGAGTTCATTGCAATACAACTGAAGATAAGCTGGACTATATAAGCGAAGAGGCGGAATCGTGTACAAGCCTTGCTTAGGTATTCAAGTGAAAGGGGTCATACTTATAAACAAATCATGTAGGTACGTCCGCGGACAAGGGTCCCGCATAATGTCGTTAGAGTCCATCACATCTACAGGAATCTAGTTGCAATCTGGAGGTGACATTTGCCTGATGATAGTATCGCAATAGTATCTTCCACATTGGCACAAATGGTGGTATAATTCACCACACTCCACTAACATCACCTACACACTCCTGGTCATAGCTCGCTCGGCACAAACGCTCTCTGTCGGGTTTGGATACTCTCTTTTTAATTCTATGGTAAGTATAGCGTCAAACGGGAAAACAGTTCTTGTGGTTGGCTACTGAACAAGAGACAGTGTAATACGTGGCAGTGTATTCTAGTTAGCACATAATAACGGACCATCCCCTCAGGAGGAATGGCTATAATAGAACGTACATATATACATAGTCCGCTCGAGGTTGTCCGTGGCACGTGCTTATCGCGTTTGCAGCGTTTGCCAAAACCTCACAACTATTCTGCACTAGAGCTGCAACCCCACTACCACCAACCTTGCAACACTCACCCTCATCTCGACGACATCACTCACCATTACGCTCCTTTTCACTCTCTACTTTGCCCCAGCTGTATTCTGTAGCTCTCGGGGGACTTTCTAAATATCCTTACGCTCTTTGACCCAAACCCACGAACAAGCAGGTATACACTTCCCTCTGGTTATTGGCCTTGACAAAGACCGGTAGCTGATATTTCGCTAGGAATACACTCTAGGATGGATTCCATGCGAAGTCTGAACACCTCTCTGCCTTCTAACAGACGGCCGGATGTGCACAAGTCTTTCCGCTCCGCAGCTCTCACTGTGACCAACCTCTACAAAGCCGCCCTCGCCGACATCGAAAGCTCTCGCTCGGATGGGTACCAGGAAGCTCTAGAAGACATTTTGAACTTCCTTGACAAAGAGAATATCGGGGTTGGGGACGGAGAAGGCTGGAGGGTGCGGCAGTGGGCGACCGAACGACTTACGGGAACGCTTCGAGGGCCTTCTGCCAGTGATAGTGACGAGGAACAAGTAGAAGAGAGGCGGGCTAGGAGCTCTTCTCCAGCTATGGAACGCAACGAGAGCCCCGAGATGCTACGTTCAGAACTACCGCAAGCCCCTGTAGACCCCCGTTCAGATTCTGCCCCACCAACCCAGCATGAGTCACAAACAATGGCTGTCGATAGCGAGATTACGCCAACACAGAACACCATGTTTACTTTTCAGTCAGCAAACGCCTATCCCAGTATTTCAGGGGAGTCAGGTTCCGCTCGACGCCCAGAATTCGCCTCATCCCGCCGTTCCTCTAATAGAGCTTCGAACCGAAATCGCGCTTCAGGAACACCTTCGATCCCGTCACTCAATTTCAATCTAGGAGGCGGTGCCGGCCAGAAGCGGAAGGTACCGTGGAATGATTTTTTCAACATCGACTCCACCAACGAACGCAGAGACGGCTCTGGAGGAGGACCAAAACGGGGACGCATGGCCTAAGTCTCTTCGACACACCTCATGATATTACGATGATTGCATTGCGATGGCTTTTCCCGCGTGATTTAGCGGTGGCGTTCGGTGGAGGTAGAGTCGTATCTGCATAGGGAACGGTTGCATTTCAAGGAGTTCTGCCACTGTTTCGAACCAAGATACCATATACCATACTTTATGCATCAAGGGGGGGGAGGTTACAGCCGACGTGAAAGGGATCGGTAGGAAGATATATCCCTTATGCATAGAGACTTGGGCATTGTCTGTACTTGGTCCTAGTATTGTACATAGTTTTTAACAAAAGGGGCGCCATGTCAGCTCAATTGTTTTTTCCGTATGATATGATGTGTACCCTTCCCTGTCATAAAGAACGCCGATGCTATGCCGGCTCTCTTTTCAAATATTGGTACTTTCGATCTCATACACTCCCATGAATTTGACCGAGTCGCCTTATCTTACAGCAACTGCCCCTTTTCCTCCCCCCAACCATTATCAAGAAAACCACCGATAGGCACCCACTCCCATCATCGTTGCCGCCAATCCTGTGATCCCAGCTCTTCTTGCGGCCATTCCGAATATGCCCTTACTTTGTCGTATTATGGCTTCTTGTTCTCGTAATTGACGGTGTCCAGAAACATATGTGAAAACACCCAAGCCTAAAAAGGCTCCAGTACCTATGTCATATTATGGCATATCCTAAAGAGCCTTGAAGAAAGGTGAGTTACCTATTATTCGGCATGGGGTGCAATCTTCATATTGATTCTTCAAGGATTGTCAGCAACCATTCACTAATGTTTGGTCTTCAAGAACAATTTGTACATTTTCTTTCTCCATTATTGGAATTAGCTTCGCGTCTTCTAGGTTTGTTTTCTCCCCTTAAATTTGGTGCTGGTGACAACGGAGGTGGTTGCGGAGTTTGAACGAAACCCGCAGATGATGGTCCAAGCTTCAGAATCATCAACATTCACTCCTAAGACCCCTCCCCCGCCAACTCCAAACTCTCATACCTGAGGTTAAATCTTAAAGTTTACAATGAGCGCCATAGAAGCGCTGTACATATTTGACGAGCATAAGTAATCAACCTGTCCATCCCACTCATAGATTCCGCAAGCTAATTCCCAACAGCACTCTGCTTCTCGAGCACGTCTACCGCTCACGCCCTCTCGAAGCCAAAGTCCTCCTCCCACTCTACCTCTCGCACTCCTCTCCTCGGCCCTCCCTAATTTACCTCCCCAATACCAACCCGTCTACCTTAGTCTACTCTATAATACAAGACCAACTGCTATTCCTGTCGCCATGTTCCACCGACACCGAGCCTCTACAGGTCCTGGAGTTTCTACATAGAGTAGCTGATGCGCTGGAAGATTTCCTAGGATCGCCATTACTCGCGAGTAAAATTGAGACATCGTATGATGTTGTGGCACAGTTGCTTAACGAGATGTGTGATGGGGGGTTGGTGTCCTGTACGGAGCCCAATGCTCTACGAGATGTGGTCGAGGCTCCGTCGTGGATGAACAAGTTGCTTGGAGGTGTGGGTTTACCTAGGTACGGCATTTTATCTATGACACTCTTATCCAGTCATGAGTATGGGAATAATTTAAGATACAAAGCTAACAACCCCCAGCACAACCCCTTCCTCCCTCACACCTTCAAACTCATCCAGCTTCAACCTCTCCCGCCCACAACTCCCCCGTCCCACCTCTAACACCCTCTCCTCCGTCCCCTGGCGCCGCGCCAATGTCCGTCACACCTCCAATGAGCTCTACGTCGATATTGTTGAGACCCTCCACATCACCCTCGCCCCCTCCGGCCGTCCTCTCTCCGCCCTCGCCCACGGCACCATAGCCTTCACCGCCAAAGTCTCGGGAATTCCAGAACTCCTTCTGTACCTGTCCTGCCCAGGCGGCATCGCCAACACCATCGCCCTACCCGTATTCCACCCCTGTGTACGGCTTGCACGTTGGCGCGAGAGACCGGGGGAATTTTCGTTTGTGCCACCAGATGGGCGGTTTGTGCTGGCGGGGTATGAAGTCGATCTCTTAGGCGGAGATTATCTTTCAAGTTTTACGAAGGAGAGTAAAGCGAATAGTCAGCCGAGGTTGAATATCCCCGCTCGGGCAACTGTGACTACATCCCTGGGGCCCCAGGGCGCGGAGTTTGAAGTCAAACTCCTGCTCTCCCCGCGGTTCAAAAACGCTTCGTCCTCGTCTTCCGCCTCCTCATCTTCTTCATTCCCCCGTGCCACGGGCCTAGGAACTCGCTCCGGCTCGGCATTCTCCTCAGCTGGCACAACATCCCAGCCTTCCATCGACGAAGTTGTCGTCCACGTCCCACTCCCCGTTTCAGTGAGGAATGTCGCAGATCTGAGGGTTAGTAGGGGGGAGGCGACGTATGCGCCTGGCGATGTGGGGATTGAATGGCGCATCAGCTCCAGAGAAGTCTCAGCGCTCATGGCATCCAGCCATGGAGGCTCCATAGAAGCTACAGCAACTTTACGAGGCACAGTCATCGGCACCTCTACCGACGACGACTCGTCAGAGAATCCATCCACATCTCTCTCCATGCCCAACCCGTACGACTACAACGATGACGAGCCGACTCCCTACCAGTCCTCCGAACTCCTGCCCAAACCCCAAGATGAGAGGTCATTGCAGCAGCACAATGCGAGAAAGGTGAAGATGAATAAAGTGCTTATGCCGAGCTGTGCGACGGTGAGTTTCTCAGTGAAGGGCTGGCTGCCGAGTGGTATTAAGGTGGAAAGTCTGAATGTGGATCAGAAGAGGAGTAAAGGGTTGGGGGCTGGAGTGCAGCCATATAAGGGAGTTAAGTATCTTTGTGTTTCGAGGAGGGGGATTGAGGGGAGATGTTGATAAGGCAGGACAGACCTGCAGAGCTATTTGTGGAAAAGGGTGAATGGAGACCCTTGATATACGCGTATAGTTCATATATTTTAAAAGCTGATATGCCGAACCGGTTCTAAATATACGGGTTCGAACCAGTTCCCTCACTGACTTCATCTTATCTGAGGGAAGTCGCTGGAATAGTCTTGATTCAGCCTATATGCAGATGTATTGGAATTCGACATCTGTGTAACGAAGAATGACTCTCAGGGAAACCGCCTGCACATTAGCTATGCACAATATAAAAAAGTTGGAATGCATATGTTAAGTACAGTTCCTACACTTTAAAAATAGCAGTAGAAATTTTGCCTAAATCCGGTTCCTCGAGAAGATTGGTGCCATGTTAGTAATACATCACATACAGAATTGACCGGAATGATGGAATGCTTCGCTTCATTTCAATCCCCTTCTCCCTTATGATACAATCGTGCCATCTCGGGGCGCATTCAATGCAGGATTTCCCTATCTCAAACAAAGGAAACTGGACGTCGCAAAGTTGCAGAGAGTCGTATAGTTGGTTTACTGACCGAGAGCCTTGGCCCGCTCGTCTTCGATCTTGGTGTAGAAGGCGTCGCGGTGACGGACAGCAGGAACGTGGTAGCCTTTATAGTCGTAAGTTGAGCCCAATTGAGCGCGTTGTTTGCCGCATGGCCAGATTGACTGCTGCATCATTTCTTTCACGTACCGTACCAGAATGCATAACCGGCAGTCATACCGAGACCTGATATTCAATATTAGCCAAACCCGTGTTCTTTCCCAGCAATGCGCAAATTGATCTTGCGAGCTGTATTGAGATTATTTCTGCGGGAAACAGAGGCACTAACCGAGGGCAACAGTGAGGTCAAGGACAATGGTCCTGCGGAGCATCTGAAAGCGCGAATTAGCTCCCGTGACCATGTAACAGCTCCCCAAGCATCAAATGAGATACATACGCCAGTAATTGGTTTGATAGCCATTGTGTCTGAGGGCGGAGTGTTAGCGGAGAGAGGTGCTGGGGTGCCGTTGAGGGTATCGGAGCTGTGGTGGTGAAGGAGTGAAGTTGGACGTTGGTGGTGTCAGAGTGCCGCCAAACCGTCAGGAAAGAGCTCGACAAACTCCGCAAACACGCCAAGCTAAGTGCCAAGAAATTGAGCCGCATCGCCAGCTGCGTCACGACCACCTTCACCACAAACACCAGAGTCGGGGTGGGACTGCGTCCCGCGAAATCAACCGGATTATTGTTACAAGTGAGCTGCCCCAGGGACAGAGGTTTTGTTTTTTCACCCGCAACAACACTTCTTCAACGACATTCACTCCCCAACAACTCCACGACAACCTTCTCGATCCTACCCTTTCACTCCCACTACAATCCTGACCTCTCATGCCTGGAATTTGCACCGAAACGAACAAAGCGGACACGCGGCCGAACATGGCGAAACGACTGCTCGAAGCTGACCATTCGGGTCCCCGCCCTGATGGAACCCGCCCTATTCTGAAGAAACGGAAGATCGTTCACCACAAGCTCTTACATACGCAACCATACGATATCCCCGACCAGATCGACGGCGCAGGCCCAGGCCCAGGTTTTTTCACACAGCAGCTTCACCGCGCAATTGGCATAGAGATGAGGGGGGTTGGATTCTCTGGCGCAACTCCAGATGCCATGCAAGCAGTAGCATCACGGGTAGAAGAATGTACGTCGCAAGCTGCCTGAGCTGCATCGTTGTGCGGTGTCATGTTAATATGGCTTAGATATGCTTCATTTTCTTGGCAACGTGCGAACGGCCATGAATGCCAGTCGCCGAACAGCTCCCGTCCCACACGACTTCATCCACGCCCTCAAGAAAGCCAAGCTCAAACCCTCCGATCTCCAGCATTGTCTCGATCGTGGCGACGTTCCGCCTTCGCTTCTTCAGCCACAGATCCCAGCCCCATCACCACAAGAACAACCTCCACCGAACGTCGAAGCGCTATTGGGCCCTGCGCTATCAGGCGCTGCAGAGAAAGCAAGCAAGAAATACATTCCGAGTCACCTCCCTTCATTCCCAAGCAAGCACACATGGCAAGCGACGCCCGTGTACACTCAGCGCGAGACCGACCCGCGAAAGATCCGAGAGAAGGCAACCGCCGAAGGCATCATGGCGGAACAATCGTTGAGAAAGCTACAGGCCGCGCACAAAGCCGGCATACAGAAGCAAGGGGCTACGAAGAAGCGAATGCCGAAGCAGCGGAAGAAAATCGAGGACTTGTTTGAGGAGGCTATCAAAGATATTCAGAAGAATGAAGCGGAGAGAGAACAGACGAGGATGAATAAGGAGCAAGAACAGCATGATGGCCAGTTTGATTTCGGATTGGATTCACCACCCAGGCAAAGGAAGCCTGTCAAGAAGAAGCCTGAGCAGCAAGTTGACGGAACCATGTGCGTCAACTATGATCGGAAGTTCTGGAGGGTTACGGCAAGGGATGGCGTTTCTGGGATGTAGGGCCAAATCCTCAGCCCACATCAAAAATCACAACACTGCTGTGCTCGAGTTTTTGATTAGCGGTATCACATAACACACACGACAAGAAAAAACGATGCAGAAAACATAGCATTTGAGGTCTTCACTGTTCACATCCTGTAGCAAATTTATCCGCGCCGAACTCGAATTCCTTTTTTAACACCATTCCACAACATACTCGACACCGAAAGAAATCCATCAGAGAAAGGCAGACTAGGGCTACGGGTGCCACGAGCCTCTAGCTATGGGCAGCAATATTTTCTTTGCGAGAAGCCATAGCCATACCTGCAAGCAGATGTAGATTCAACCGACTGCATCATCTTTAACAGGAAGAGCAGAGGACGCTTTTTGTTTTGTGTATGGCTTCTAGGACTGAGGTGTCCTTTCTGTCTGGGCCGGGCGGCTTGACAGTATAATATCAATAAATCGCGCATCTTAATGTCAAGAGCTGGGCAGAAGGATCAGATTCAGTTTTCAATCGCTTCAGGCGAAATTGCTCTGCCGGGATTGAGCAGATAGTACGAAGCTGGCCGGGGAGGATTTGCATTATATTTTGGGCGTCCGGCAAATGAACTTATCTTTTTCTTTTTCTTTTTCACTTTCACTTCACAGCGAGGAGTTTGGTTACTACTATCCCAGCGACGATTTACCTGGGAGGCATGCATGGAACGGAGTTAATGGAGCTGGGGAATATAGTGTCATCCACGATGGATGGATGCTTTGGTACTACTGGTTCGAATATGTGCCTTTTTTTTCCTTTACAAGCTTACGCTCTTTGGTAGGCTACGGAAAGGACGTGGATGATAAGATAAATTATGACTGAAATTGACATTTTTCTGTAGCTTTCTGTATGCTGAATGTGCTGCTGATGTTATATGCTGTGTCTTGAGGGAGTCTGGTCTGTCCGCGCCTGAACGACAATATCCCGTGATCTCTTCTCATGCAGACGCCGCCTTCATCCCCTCCCACACTGTCGTCTCGACCGTCAATCCATCTTGACACCTAAATCAGAAGTCAGCTCAATTCCTAATCCCTACTATCCCCATAAAATCCCCCTCATCCCCGTGATCCCCGCCAAGCCCACCCCCCTTCTGCACCTCCCCTCTACCTCCCCTCCGTCATGATACAGCAACTTACTTCCTAAATAACCGCACAATCGGCTCACACTCTACCTTCGGCGGCGCTCCTTTCTCCTCCACGATATTACACTTATACTGAACCATCTCCTTGAGTGCACAGTTTGCCAGATCCACGGGTGGGTGTCGTTTCTTGCCGTCTGCGGTGTATTGGACGCGGGATTCGAGGGAGGAGGCTGGGAAGGGGGGTGTGGGAGGTGCCATGGTCCCGGGGATTATTTGAAGGAGATAGAGAGTATTGAGGTAGGTTGAACGAAGGACGGTGGTAAAAGCGTGTAGAGTGGTAGAGGTATAAAGAGGAGAGGAAGAGCGAAGAGGAGGGAATAAGGATGGCGGAGGCTTTGGGAACGAAGTTGTTGGCTGAGGTTGAGGGGTTGGAAATGGGGGATGTGGGTTTTATGCCACCACACCTATACTCATATTTAAATACTGATTGTGTTATAGCTTCTCTCTTCACTTCGATTTCTGTGTCGTGATGATGATGCACGCACCCACTTTGGTATCCCGCAACTGAATAATTTGATATATGGAACAGCTGAGCAACGACAACGAGGGGACATGAATTGGGATATGGATATGGAGGATGCGACTGAGGCCAGGACGGAGACAGATATCAACGTCGATGCTGCCGCAGTACATACCGATCCGTTCCATACTAAGGACCGCCTTATACCTCCAACCCTCCACCACACCACCGCACGAGACTCAGCCCACCACCAACCCAACCGCCCCCCAATAATTGAACTCTCCTCCACAGCTCCCGGGGCCGGTAAAACGCACCTCCTCTATCTCCTAACTAGTATCGCCGTCCTCCCACCCACCTTCCGCAGTCTACACATCGGGGGCAAAAACAGCGCGGTTGTAGTCCTGGATACAGAAGGTACATGGTCTATTAAGAGGCTCGCGACAATCATGGCGGACTATGTGGTTTCGAGGGTGGGGGAGGGTGTGGCAGAAGAAAGAGAGGAAGGAGGAATACGAGGACCGGGACAGCAGAACAAGCCGACCCTACAATCCCTTGATCTTGTTCTCAAGAAGGAGATCAAGGACTTACTCAAGAGGAGCCTCCGCCACGTCCACATCTACAACCCACAATCCCCCTCCTCCCTCCTCTCCACACTCCAAAGCCTAGAATCCTACCTCTTCGACCGCACAAAGCACCATTCATTCTACAGACCCGTCCATAGCATAATCCTCGACTCCGTATCCGCATTTCAATGGCAGATGCGCTCTTCCACTACTGATTCCACACTGAATCCGAGCTCTACTCCGCCCAACCCATACATCCTTCTCACCTCCCACCTCTCCAACCTCCACTCCCTTCTCCCCACCACCCCCATCCTAACAACTTCCACCGCTACTTCCCTGCACCCCTATAGAAGCCAGTTCCCACCAACTTGGACACAATTCTCGGATATCAAGATAGCGGTACAGAGAGTACCAGTGCCGGGGTTTGCGCCGGGGAGCAGTGTTGAGGAGTGTGAAGCGGAGAGGAGGATGAGGTGGGAGGTCGTGCGGAGGGGTAGGGGGAAGGGGTGGGTTTATGGGCGGAAGGCGAAGGGTGTCAGAGAGGAGGGAGAGGGCTTCGAGTTTGTGGTCAGGGGGGAGGGTGTGTGGTTTGTGTAAGTGTCGATGAAGAATCGATTCGAAGGATACATCAAGCCCAACTTTTCACGGGGAATGCTGATCTAGAAGTATGTACAACCGTGCAGTTTTCTTTTTCTAGATACAGCCAGCAGTTTCCGTTCCTCAACATTAAGTGTTCAGAATTCACTTAATCGTGTCTCCTATTATGAGGTATATAAACCTCCGTAAGATACCTAAGAACTCAACTTTTCTACATATTCTTTTCCTCCATACCGCCGTTCGGGGGCTTATCTTCGAGTATAGGACTAACACTTCATTCTTTCCAATAAATCTCCAGCATGTAAGGATAGTTGTGTATTCGCGGAACTCTATATTCGTTCCAACCCTATCAAGGATGTGTCTATTTACTATTCAATGAAGCCCTTTGCCTTACGCCATCATATCCACTTGCAACCTCTGCCTCTCTCGAAACGCCGCTCCAAGGTCTGGACGAGACCATTCGCCGAGATCCCCACCCAACTACACATCCCCAGAACCTCCCCCCCCCATATTGATGATATATTCAGAACCATCATTTCCATCTCCTCCGATTTGATTCTCATAGACCAAGAATAGTAGAGAGTGAAGATACCTCCAAGAATCCGATGAAGATGTCTATAAATGGCGTGGAGAGAAGTTTAGGTTAGGAACTTTTTTAGTTGAAATGACTTTCGTTTCGGGCAGGGGGTTTTGGGTTTCCAAAGTATTTGAGCTAGGAAGATGATTCGAGAGGGAAGTTGTGTAAAATCTGGAACGAAAGAATCAGCGGATATATCTGAGTGGGAAAACGGTTTGGAAAGTTGATTATATCCTAGGTTGGAAGATGTCTCTTACGGCTGCCGAGTGTTTAAAGTTCGCATACAGGTTCCGGTTCGGAGAAACTTTTCGCAAACGGCTTCGGCTTGAAAGGTGATCTGAAGGTGAAGACGGTTTGAATATGAAAAAGGGTTGGCCTTGAAGATACCGTCATTTCGAATGTGGTTTTGGATTTGATATAATGCCATTGGTCCCTGAAATGTGATGTTACAACAAGAAAATCTTTTACAAAATGCCGTCCCTTGACAATCCGCCTGCAGCCCAAGGACGGTCGATATGGAAGTCCCGTGGGTATTGGGGTGCCCAGTATGATACAGATGCCACAGCCCTCTCACAATTATACACAGATATTCAATATCCCCTCTCTTACATGTAGTCTTCCTTTATCACATTCAAATACATCCCCCTGATACGCAATACTTATTCTCTCCACCAGTACCAACCTATTCATATCCCCTCTCCCACCCCTTACTGATCCCTCCCCCAGCTCTCTCTCCTCCGCACCCGATCTTCCCTAGCCATCCTCCTCACACCCCCCCACCGCTCCCTCATCCCTTGATGCACCCTCTCCACCCTCTCCGCCTTCCCCCCATTCGGCGCCACCAGCCCAACAAAAAACTGACTGCATCCAAACTTCTCAGCCAACCTCACTCTTGTCCACTTTTCCGGATCCTCCTTCCTCAGCCTCCTAATCTCCTCAATCTGCTCCGGCGTGACATTATACTTTTTCTCATACGGCTGCCTCACTGCCTGCGGCAAACTCCTCCCAGGCCGATCCGGCAATGCACCGCCAGCACTCAGCGCGGTTCCGGTTGTCGCAATTGCGGAGGTGCGCGTGCGGAGTTGGGAGTGGAGGGCGGATTGCGCGTGGGCGGTGTATAGGGCTCTACGCTTGTCATTTTGCGGGAGAAACTTGAGCGGCGTGTGGTAGATGTTTGGGCTCGCGGATGGTGGGTTATAGACAATCTCTGGTGCTGGTCCCGCGGAAGGCGTATATGAAGGTGTTTGGGGGATGTAGAGGAGTTTTTTATGGCGGCGGGTTGTGGATTCGTGCCGACATTGCTGGGTTGGGAGGAGGGATTTTGTGGCACTGGAGGATGGCCTGGCCAACGGCTGCAGGTAGTTGAGGATTGGGCGTGCCGGCGGCATGGTGGTTGTGCAATTGGAGTTGGGATGGGGATGATCCACGGTGTTTGGAGGTTTGGTATGTTAGGAGACTTTTGGTCGGAACCGGCGGAGAGTTTTTCCGGGGGGCTGACCCCTTCTCATCCACATGATCCAGAATCCAAGACAATAAAAAATATATACTAGGGCAGCTCAGAAGTGGAAAATGGGGTCAATGCATATTCGGATTTAGACACATGTACGTGTAGTAGGCATAAACCAGAAAGCTAGGCTCGCGTCTGGGTGCTATTCCGATCATATAGTTCAGCGATACAGCTGGTGAACAAAATGATTTTAATACCTGTTGTCTTCATCTGCGTTTGTCGACTTTACTATTGAGTCTTGCTATTCCTGTCTCCCTGCCTCCCAAGGCTGTATAGTTGTGACTGGCACCAGTATGCCGAAGTCGCCTTCTGTTCTATATTGCGCTTAGATTACTACATATGGGTGCTTACTTGCATACTACTTGGAACAATATATCTAGTTCGTGGGCTCCTCAGCAACATAGTGGAGATAAGCGCCCAAGAGCTTCGTGCCCTCAATATAGTTGCGCTTATCGAGCTTCTCATTGATAGAATGCGCCATATCCGTAGAGCTGCCCATAGGAAGCAACAGCACATTCTTCTGAAGCTCATCCTGGAAAGTCAATGTAACGGGAATGGAGCCACCTTCCCTGGTCAAATCTGGCTTGACACCGAACACCTTCTCCACAGCCTTTCCAGCCGCAGTGTAGTTCCAATGCTTAGGATCAGCGACCCACCACTTGCCGCAGTGCACGATGTTGAACTTCATAGTATTCTTGCTTCCCAATTTCGCGAACGCCTCCTCGACATGCGTCTGGATGAGCTTGTTCACCTCATCAATCTCCATATTCGGCACAGTACGGATAGAGAACTTTCCGATGACCTTGGCGGGGATAACTGTCTTAGCTCCAGAGGTAGAGAAGGCGCCTTCGATTCCGTGAAGAGAAATGGACGGGTACCGCATCTTGTGCATCAGAGCGTCGTTCTTGTTGTCGTGGATGGTGGCTTTGGAGCCGAGGGACTGGTAGAGGTCGTCCATTGTGAAAGCGATAGGAGGATACAGCGCAGCCTCGTCGTCGGTGAGAGGTGCAACCAAGTCAGCGATACCCTTCACGAGGATCTTGCCATCGGGATCCACCAGGGAGTCCATAACGCGGATAAGATCGGTCATGGGCTCATGAGCGACACCGCCAAAGACACCAGAGTGCAAGTCCTGTCCCGGTCCAGAGATTTCAAGGGAGTAATAATTGCAGCCGCGGACACCGTATGTGAGGCACGGCTTCTCGGTACCGAGCCAGTAGTTATCGGAAATACAGACGACGTCAGCGTCCTTGAAGAACTTCTTCGCCTCGGCCTTAATCGTATCGTTCAGTCCCTCGGAGCCGTTCTCCTCCATGCCTTCAAAGCACATAATCAGGTTCACGGGGAACTCGATTCCGGCCTTCTGATGCGCCTCGATGACGTTCAACCATCCCAGAACTGGGCCCTTGTCATCGGTGCTTCCACGTCCGAACATACGGTCCTTGTCGTCGATAGTCAAGGTGAAGGGGTCGGTAGCCCAGCCATCCTCCTTCGCGGCCGGCTGCACATCGTAATGACCGTAGATGAGGATGTTGCGTTTCTTGGGGTCGGATCCATAGCGGCCAAGGAGGCAGGGTGGGAGAGTGAGGTGCTCGCGGCCGGGCTGGGGGCCGAGTTCGCGGAGCTCGACTTCGCCGCCTAGAGCCCTTATCTGGTCGGCGAGCCAGTGGCCCATCTATTGGTAGTGAGATATGATTCTATTGAGAGAGAGAGGAGCTAGAGGAGCTTACCCGCACAACATCCGGCCTCCTTGCATCCTCAGAGCTGATGCTGGGGATGGCAACAGCTTCCCGCAGCCTATCGATGAACTTGTCTTGCAAGTCATCCACCTGCTTGAAGTAGTTGTCGAGTTGGGGGGCCATTGGATGGTAGTCGCTGTAGAGATAGGGCCAAACTTTTTCTCGGGGTTGTTTCGAGGTTGGGGAGGAAGCTGGAGGTTGATTTCTCACAGAAGATAAAGTGCTGTAGAAATTCGAAGAAAGACGGAATGCGGTTATGCGCGGTATAGTCAAAGACTTTTGTATCAAACAGGCAGGAGGTTTGGTAAGAGGCACGCGTTGCAAACACTTCAACCCTCGATAGAGGGGTTGGAAGAAGCGGGGCTGCATGGTGGGATGAAGTGAGCACGGACCCCTTCAACGAGAAGCAAATAGAATTCATTAGAGATTAGTCATCATCGTAGAGATTCTGAGGAAGCTTATTCCGAGATCTAGAGAATCCCAATATCATTCTACAGACCTCCCCAGTACAAGACCGTAGGATAGTTTCGTATCATTCGGAGTTGTGCTCTACATTCTCGTCGTCCACCAATGGTTAATACAATAGAATGTGCAAAGCACGGTTGGATAAAGGGGACACAATATACTACATAGTGGGCCATTTCGATTATTTCGGCAGATTACATATATGAGTTGTATCGTACTTTGTAGGCAGAAAGACTACTGACGCGAATGCCAGTGAGAAAAACCAATTTCCGCTCAATGCTGGTAGGATGCTCGAATAAAAGACATAAAACTAGTTATACAAAACTCAATAGTGAGATTTAAGTGAAGTATGCTGGGAGCGCAGTAACAGCCACTTAAAGAAATCAGCAAGGAAATCGGCACTAGACATTACTTTCGCCTGCAACGCTCGAACTGACTGCTTGAGATGAACCGCTGTTTCCATGACTGTTAAATGGAATAGCAAAATCAGGCCAGAAAGAGACCAAATGCTGAACCCTACGGCCTCGTCGTAGTGGGACTCAGGGTATCCTCCTCCACTGCAGTAGTAGCCCCATCACTACCAAAATCTAGATCTTTAAAAACTGGCTTGTCTGTTTTCAGGGGTGTAGGAGTTGCAATTTCCGTCTCGGTCTTGGGTGCGACATTGTTGTTCTCAGTTTTGGCCGCAACTCTATCCTTCTTTTCCTTCTCCTCTTCGGTCTCGGTTCGTCGTCGCTCAATTCTTTCTACTATCGTCGACCGAACCTCAGGCTGTGGACTACCGGAAGAGATGTGATGATGCATGCTGGTCTCCTCCTTGGCAACCGAATGCTCAGGCAACTCTCTCAAAGGCGGCTGCGGATGGACCGGACTTTTGAGATGCTCAAATTCGAGCAAGGACGAGCGACGCAACTGTTCAAGACGTTCTTCCGGATCCTTAAGAAAACGCAAGACGAGTCAGCCTTCATGCTCTTTAGGTGGTAATTAGGCATGCAAAGCAGGAGTAACATCAGACCCAGACAACGACATACTCAGACCGGGGGAAAGGGATGTAGGAGACGGTACAGGAGGTGTAAGAAGCGACGGATTGGTTAAAGATGCAAGGGGAGCTCCGCGGGCGCTGAATCCCTCAATGGAGTGTTTTGCGGGGATCTTTTTCACCAATAACTTGCCTGGCTCTTCCGCAGACGGCTCGATAGCCGCCACCGTCGCAAACGTGGTAGAAAGCGACGATGACACGGCTGCCGTGGCTGCGGGCGCAGACGACAAAGCCCGTTCATAACCAAGCTTATGAGCAAAATCTGCAGCGCTAACAGAGGAAAACCCACATTGGGGACATACCCATTCAGCTTGATCTGGCACGCCTTCCGCTGCAGGCAACTCGCCGGCTTGGTTCCTCTCCTCGCCCCAGAACGTAGGCCGTCTCACTGGCGCTGGGGTAACTGGAAGACTGGGTCGCTCGACGGCCGAGGGGAAGTCAGTGATGATAAAGCTTTCTTTCCGGCCTCCACGACCGGCCATTGGTGAGACTATCTCTTCCGACACTTCTCTCGTGTGGAGACTTTGGGATTCATTTCGCTGGTTCTGTGCCTGTAGAATTGCGCGCACGTAGGTGTCTATGCCCGGAACTTCGTCCCATGCGTTGACGCTAACCTGTTGGAATTCCTGCCATTGTTCGTCAGCAGTCTTTGTAGAAGTCACTCCTGCATCCACTTCTAACTCTGAACTAGGGTCTCCCCCGCCCTCGTAATGAACGGTAGTAAACTGATTTCCTGTGCTTGTCTGCTGTTCGGGCCAAGCACCCGGAGTTGGGACTGGATCCGGAGATGTTACTCTGCCTGTGGGTCTTCCGGTTGGAGACAACACAGATCTCTTCCTCTCGGGCTGGAAATCATCAGCAAAGACCCGTGTGGCCTTGGGAGCTTCCCTTTCTCTTTCCCATGGGAATATTGGCTTTGGCCTCGCCTCTGGCTGTGGCTTAGTTTCGGGTACCTCATACCACATATTCTTGGGTGGCTCAGGATACGCAGGCGGAGGTTGGAATAGGTCTTTGCTTTCGTTGAACACATATGTCTGGGTAGGGAAGTCAACTGCCTCCGGCTTAGCATCCGTGGGTGGAGCAAATCTATACTGTGTCAGCCTTCTCTCGTCAAAATCTCATCATTTCAACTTATCTCATTATTTCAACTTACTTTGTGGCGTCCCACTCCATTTCCGGCGCAGAGAACTTTCGTTGCTGAACGCTAGGCGTTGGTTCCAACGAGCCCTGGTCAATATTTTCAGCCGGCTCACCCGGGTCAGAAAAGGGAACCTCAGTGGTGGTGACGGATGCTTCCGGCTCAACAATTCGAGGAATTGGAGCACCTGAGCCACCATATGCGGCCGTATTTGGAAAATTCTGCTGTCCGGTGGTGGAAGAGCTATGTTCCTGACCTTGAGAGGTCAGTTTTTCAGCCTTTGCTTTCAGATGTCGGTCATAAACCGCCCACCACCTCGCATGGAGCTCATTATAGGTACCGAAACCACCACGACCGCTGCGACCTTGCGTCCATGGTTTATCCTTCCCGATGAAATGTACCGCACTAATCCCGCTCTTATAGTATCGGTATGCTGGCTCCCACTGGTACTGAGCATTTGGCGTGCAGTTGTAGGTAAAACTCAGTCTGTGCCATTCCCGGTGCTTATAGTACTGGTTCAGCAAGCCCTGGTCCGCACCATCGAAGCTGTCTCCAGCCGCTGCCATGGTCTGCAAGGCCCAGAATTCGCCCATGCTGGGAGTGATAACCATCACACCCGTATTGAAAGCATCCGGCCAGCCAATATCAGGAGCCGCAGCAAAAGGAGCTTCGATATCGAATAGCTCGTCCAGAGCGCGGAGGACTACCACATCAGCGTCTAGATACACGATCTTGCGGAACTGGATCTGTCTCCACAAATTTATCTTTGTGAAAGCGAAGGCGAGGTCAGGGCGGCCCATAAGGTAGAGGTTAGAAGGATTAGGGTTGTGCATCGGCTCGACGGGTATAATATAGTCATAGAGTGACTGGAACAATGAGTAAACTGTTTCTCCTAGGAGAACATAACCCGTACCTTGAGTTCAGTAACCGTGTCCGCGGACAGAGTGTCCAGCGTAACCAGAACAGCGAGTTTCTTCTTAGTCCCAGCATCGTGCAAAGAATGTGCAAGCACAGCTGCGCCTAGTATTCGTTGTCAGTTTAAACGTCTCTCTCATGTCTCAGGGGAATGTGGTACCGGGCAAGTAGGAGTCGTTTAGCAGCAACTGCAGTGGATTAGCTTAGCTTTGTTTAGGGTGATAAATAGAGGTAACCCACGGTGCAATAGACATCTTCAAGGTGCGCCATGGCTGACGCAGTCGTAAGAAAGACAATGGAAGTCACTGAGAGGAGTGTTGAAGGGACGATTGGTGCACGGGTTGGGAGAGAGTGGTGGGAGAGAGCTTTCCCCGCCTTCTTGGACGACGTTGGAAGGCCCGACGATCACGCAGGGTAACGAGGGACTGCAGGGAGCAACGAAAACAGCAGCTCAATTGACCGGTATATTTACAGAGAAGAGGACGAAGACAAGACACCCAAAAAGTCTAAGAAGAGTGAGGATACAGTTGAAGGGAGAGAAATTAACGAAAACGGCAGAGTTCTTACCCTCAAATCTCAAATCTCTAGTTCGAGGGTCCTGCACGTTTACGCACAGGGCATAAGAGGGAGCTTGGGCCATGGTGGAACACCAGAGCAGAACGACGTCAGTATGAACAGGCAACCGCTACACTCTAGACTCTCGCGATGAATAATCAAGAGATGAATAGAAGGATTCGTTTGATATTTCTTCGTCTCCTATTCAAAATAATACATACACCGGACATCAATCATCTATAAGAACCACTGAACAGAGAACAGCTACCAACACTATTAGCAGGGTCATGCCTGCGACGACGCCACGCTGGGCGTTCGCTCCGACATTCCGTTATTTTTGGCAATCTCAGGGCCGAACTTCCTTATTTTTCCTATTTTCCTTATTTTCCTTATTTTCCTTATTTTCCTTATTGTACTTATCAAAATCATCATAGCTATATTGGAATGTTTGAGGGTAGGGAAAAGGCAAAGATTTTGGAATCTAGAAGAACATTCCTCTAGAGTCGGGTTTACTTTGCTCTAAGCATTTGATATTACGTGTTCATAGACCCGATTGAGAACCATGTAATGTTAGCACGTTAAATTGAATTATTATAATTATTGTACCTATCAACATTCATACTTATAACTGTCATGAACCACATGTCTTCTTCCTCGTAGTTCCACTCTCGCTTGCCACTGATAAACGGATTTCTTTCTGAATCTACTTCCCAAGTACTTTATCAAGTGCACGACCTATACTACTAAGTTCTGCAAATCATTCTATTCAGTTTTGTCCTCGTCTACGGTGACAACACACAACTGACTGTGCTGATTAATCCTCCTTTATCTCTACAAGGGAAGCTACTCCGGCCTAACCTCAGCTTTCCCCTTCCCCTTTGTCTTCAACCGAATCGCTCTTTCCACATCCTCTGTTCTCATCAGCGCCCCCAAAATCGCCCCTCCTCTACTCCCCTCTCCTTCTCATTCCGAATACTCACCATAGAGCTCCGCCAAACCACACTTCGCCCCTAAACCATTTCGTCATAAATGCAGTTTCTCCTCATTTTATTCCTGATCCGGAAGTAGCCGAGGAAGCGGTGATCTAATCTGATCATGCTGGCGGTAACAGATGTCATTTTCAGACTTTACGCTTCTTCCACCACTCCCTTCCAAATCCGACCAGAAACATAGAGGCAATATTTCAACCAAAGTGGAAAGGATGTCCCACCCAGTTCTTTCCCCGCGGGGATGGCGCGGGCAAGAAGAGCCGCCTCAGAGTCTCTTGTGATGCGCTACAGTCTGTTCAGTCTCTTTCTCTGCAGTTTGTTTTTGTCCACGGTTGGGGTTGACAGCATATGGCTGAAGTATTGGAGTATTATAAGGTTTCAGACCACTTCAGGAATATGCAGGACTTCAGCTAAGTAGACGGTGGTATTACCGTCGTCATCAGCTCCGGTTGGGCGTCGTCGTGCTGGGATCTCGACTGACCCGATTCCTTCGGTTTTGAGGCTGGCTGTGGAGTTGAAGGCACTGTGGATGTGGGACTCCCACTGGGTATAAGAGGTGAGCAATTTTGTGGTCTCTGCGCATGCTGGAGGGGTATTAGCATGCTTAGAATGGGTTACGAATATTTGCAGTGGAAGGATCACTTACTGGACATTGACATTGATAGCAGACCCAGTCTGGATAGCCATGCCGTCCCTCATCAGCCTTGCTAGCTAGCATTGTGCTCTCGGTGAGTTGAAATGCCACGGCGATTAACCAAAGTATCTGGTTGATAAGAGATTCGCCGAAGGAAGAAGTACCTGAGTTTTCCAAAGGTCATGTGCCAGAGAGTGTAGCTCATACGGTAGGTTGTTAGTCGATACTTGGCCTCGTGGGCATGTCTGGTGCTGGTTCGATACAAACAGCTGGATACTATTTTATTATACAAACATGAACTTGCATTTCACGCATATAAAGACTAGTTTTTCTTCGGAGATAAGTCCTACTACAACTAAAACCCTGATATTAACCAAATATGTATCGCAGTATCAATATAAAATGTATCTTGAGTGTAAACATCAAGACGGGACTCTTCACCAAAGGCACTGCTCACTGCCAAGAATATGTCATCTCACGTGCCAGTGAATAAGCGAGCCACTAACCGGCGCGTGCAGATCGCTGTTTGCCATTATGATAATCCGCCGTCCCCAACTTCTTCACCAGTTAATCATCACTCCTCTCATCAAACATCAACCCGACTTCCTTAGCAAGTAACAAAGAAATCTTACTGCTCGACGAAACAACACCCATCCACCGAAAATGTCGCCAAAATCTCCACTCACAATGCTCATCACCGGCGGCGCTCGTGGTATCGGTCGCGGCCTAGTCCGGCACTTCGTTCAATCCGGACACCGGGTCTTTACCCTGGATTCCGATCTCGAAGAACTACAAAATACAGTGAGTCTAGCCCTAAAGCAGTGGATTCCAGAGGCCGAGTCGCGTGACCGGAACAGCGGGATCAAGCCTTTGACACGGTTCGCCGCTCTCACTGTGGATCTCAAAGACAGAGGTGCTATTATAGATGCGGTTGGTTCCGTGGCACAGTTCTGTGGCGAGAATGGGAAGTTGGATGTGCTTATCAATAATGCGATGCCCGGGCCGCATACGTGGTCGGACGGACGGGTTATGGAGGATGCTGATGCAGCGATAATGGTGGAGTGGGATGAGAAGGTGCAGGTTGGGTTGACTGCGCCGTTCCAGTTGTCCAGGCTGTGTGTGCCGCTTCTCAAGGTGGATGAGGATGAGCCTTCTGTGCCAAATCCTCAACTCAACCCGGAAGAGGGCGGAGACGGCGTACAAGAGACGAGCAAAGAGGCTGAAAGAGACCCTGCTACTATGACCAATACCAAAACAAAACAGAAGCCAGGCTGCATAATTAACATATCCTCTACCCGCGCCCACCAATCCGAACCCGACCACGAAGCCTACAGCGCCGTAAAGGCCGGCCTGCTCGGCCTCACCCAATCTCTCTCAATCTCCCTCGGTCAACGCCATAATATTCGTGTAAATGCCATCATTCCGGGTTGGATTCACGTTGGCAATGAGAATCGAAAAGCCGATGCCGAGAAGAAGCAGTGGGTGGATGGATTGACCAGGGAGGATATGAACTGGCATCCTGCTGGGAGAGTGGGGAAGGTGGAAGATATAATTAAGACTGTCGAGTTTTTGATTGAGAGTGAGTTTGTGACGGGGGAGGAGATTAGGGTTGATGGCGGGGTGGGAAGGAGGATGGTGTATCCCGAGTAGAGGGTGAGCTTATGGCACATATCGCCGGCATAACGATACTGCAAAGACACAGGTCTTAGGTCGGACTGATGAAGGTAAGAATTAAATTCAATTTTCTTGTTCTGTGAAACAAACAGTCGCCTGCATGCAATGCACTTGAAAAATGTCAGGCAGAATAGAGACTTTGTTACGGTTTAGGATCACTCTTGCACTTTTGTAGTCGCAAGTCACTCATTTTTGCCACCGCTTGTTTACGATACTCTGTTTTTCCTTCCTATTCTAGTTGACATTGAGTTTACCTGTTAGCTTTCTCATATATATATTGGGCTCTGACCCCAGACCTTTCAATACACTTCAGTTCAATCCTTTACTTCTTCATGCCTGCGTACTACTCACCATTCCCGACAGATTTCGTCACAGATATTCTTTACAGGATTTTTATTCTTAGAATCAGAAATTTTTGTAGGGAGGTTCGCCCATAATGCGTCTTATTTGTTAATATTAAATTCTCCAATCTTACTAGAATTACTTCTACCTTTTTTCAGCCAAGTTTGCTATATATCTTTTACTCCTTAACTCTAAATCCAGAAGCAACGACCTTTGTCGTCAAACCCATGTCCATCCTAAGCATACACCTCTCCAAACCGAGCAAGCAAGTCGAAACTTTAGGTATCTACTATATAGTAAGGTAAGAAAGATAGTAATTGAGGTTTAGAATACCCTACTATACTCCTCGTTATACTTATCTACACTCTTCCTTTACTCTTAGCC